>PVJC01000153.1:0-20603 GCA_004026665.1 Murina feae | reverse complement strand
ATCTTTACTTTTTCTTCTTCTTCCTCAATTCAAAGGATACCTTTCAGCATTTCATATAATACTGGTTTGGTGGTGATGAACTCCTTTAGCTTTTTCTTGTCTGTGAAGCTGTTTATCTGACCTTCAATTCTGAGAGAAAGCTTTGCTGAGTAGAGTAATGTTGGTTGTAGGTTCTTGCTATTCAGTCACTTTGAATATTTCTTGCCACTCCCTTCTGGCCTGAAAAGTTTCTGTTAAGAGATCAGCTGACAGTCATATGGATGCTTCTTTGTAGGTAACTAACTGCTTTTCTTTTGCTGCTTTTAAGATTCTCCCTTTGTCTTTCTGGACTTGTAAATCTATTTCTTTCACCAGGGAGCGGAAGTTTTCTGTCATTATTTCTTTAAATAGGTTTTCAATATCTTGTTCTCTCTCTTCTTCTGGCACCCCTATAATTCTGATGTTGTTATGCTTGAAGTTGTCCCAGAGGCGCCTTACACTATCTTCCTATTTTTGAATTCTTTTTGCTTTTTGCTTTTCCAGTTGGGTTTTTTTGCTTCTTCATATTTCATATCTTTGACTTGATTCTTGCGATCTTCTAGTCTGCTGTTGGATATCTGTATAATATTCTTTATTTCAGTCAGTGTATGCTTAATTTCTAGCTGGTCCTTTTTCATATCCTCGAGGGTCTCACTAAATGTATCAGCAGTCTCTAGAAAGTTTTTGAAAAATCTTATAACCGTGGTTTTGAACTGTATATCCAGTTGTTTGCTTTCCTTCGTTTGTGTCATTTTGATCTGTTTCTTTGTCTCCGTATTTTGACTGCTTCCTTGCGTTGATAGAGTGGCTTTCTGTGCTAGGTGTCCTATAGGGCCGAGTGGCTCAGCCTCCCCAATTACCTGATGTGCACACTCTTGGTGCACCCCTTTGTAGGTTTTGTGCACAGTCTTGTTGTAACTAAGCCTTGATTGTTGTTGCTATCACTGGGAGGAATTTACCTCCAGGCCACTTTGCAATGAGAATCAGCTATATCTACAGTTGGAGAACTTCTGTGCTGGAGACACCCTTATGGGGCAAGACTTGTTTTAGAGGGTCTTTGGTGCTCACTGAGTCTGCCCCCTGAGTGTGTCCCTTATGGATCTGAGGAGTTGTAATCTGGATGGTCCCACTCTGATCACTGGGTACACTGGCTCTTGGATCTCTAAGGAGGTGCTATTTTAGCTTCTACCTGATGCTTCCCAGCCTTTTATATGCAAAAGCCTCTGTGTGCAGCTTGAGTGGGGCAGGGTCTAGGGGAATCAACAGGGCGAAGCAAACAACTATGGCTGATTCTCAGTCCGGCCCTAAGAGCCACCGGGTCTCAGTGTCACGCGGTAATCGCTGCAAGCAATGCCAAGAGAAAGCTGTTCTGGAGTTCCTCCTGATGCCAGATAGTCCAGCTTCTCCCCATATGAGTCTGGATCCCCAGAAACTCGCCCAGAACTGGAGTTCAGAGCCATCGGAAGTTTTTGACTCCCTCCGGATTGAAAAAGAGAACCACGTCCTCAGTTGCCAGCCCTTTCTGCGAGCCCTTTCTGCACGCACCTTCGTACCTTTGCACTTTACTTCCGCACCTCCTCTGAGTCTCAGTGTGTTTTTCTCTTTCTAGTTGTAGAATTTTCACTCAGCTAGCCTTCCCTATGGTTCTGGGTGGTGTCCGTCTTTTTATTTTGTTGTGGTTTTGAAATGGTTGTGTGAGGCAGTAATTTTGGGTGTTTACCTATGCTGCCATCTTGGTTTCTCCTCCTTCTGCTTTTTAAGTTTTTTTTCCCTCCAGTTTCTGCTTTGGTTGGGTTTTTTTCTGCCTGTCTTCTAACTCGCTGATGCGGTCCTCAACTTCTTCTATTACACTGTTGAAACTGACCATTTTATTCTATATTGCAGTTATGTCATTCTCCATTTCCTCTTGATGTTTACATATGTTGTTGAATTTGTCCTCCATCCTTTTCAGCATCCTTATAACCATTGCTCTATATTCATTCTCTGACAAATTGCTTGCCTCCATTTTGTTTATTTCCTTTTCTGGTGATTCCTTTTCTTTCACATGTGGTTGTTTCTTTGTCTCCCCATTTTTCTGTTTCTTTGTGATTCTTATTAGATCAAACTACTATGCCACCAGATTTTTTGAGGTTGTTTTATATAGTACATGTTTTGTGGGGTCCAGTAGTGCAATCTCTCAGGTCTTCTGGGCTGGGTATTCTAGGGATTCCCCCTACTTGGGATATTTGGGTTCTTTTGGTGTAGTTGGGTCTTGAGTGTTATTGTTTCATTCATGGATGGAGTGTCCTCTCAGCGTATCTGATTATGTGGCTTGCTCTCAACCATGTTGACCGAACAGTACAAAATACAACTCAACAAGTCACAACACAAAGGTAACAAAACATGAATGTTCTCATGACACCAGTAACTCCAATAAAAGTGACCACCAAAGAAAAGATGATTATGAGAGAGAAAAGAGAACAAAAATGATATGAAGAAAAGAAAAAAACGTAAGAGAAAAGAAAGAGAAGAAGAAAATATATGAGAAAACACCACAGAACAAACAAATAAACCAAAAAAAAAAAAAAATGCAAACAACAAGCACCCAGAAAAAGGGGGGTAGATAATCTGTAGAGGCAAAGCTTATATACAGAAAGTAAGTTTCTGATGAATAGGGGAAGGACCACAGTTTAGTATGAAGAATGTAGAAAAAGAGAATGAGTGGATAAGAAAAAAAAATTATAAAAAAATAAAAAGATTAAAAAAATTTTCAAAAAATGTATTCAGGAGAGAGCAGATAGGCTTGAGTTTAGTGAGATAATCTAATTAAACAAATATGAGAAGGGTAAGAGAGGAGAGGAGAAGACAAAAGCATAAAAAAATGAGAAAAGAGAAGGGTGCATGGATCTGGAGCAGGGGAGATGAAATTACATATACAAGTAAGCCAACAGAGACTACAATAAGAATATGTCAATAAAGCAGATAAAGAAGATCACTTTTTAACAAGGAGTAAGAGGAAACGAAAGAGAAAAACTACAACGGGAACAAGAGAAGAGAAAACAGGATGAAAAAAGAAGAAGTGAGGGGGAAAAAGGTAGAAAAAATAAAAAATAAGACAAAATAACAATAAAAAATAAAAATAGCTCTGGCTGGTTTTGCTCAGTGGATAGAGCGTCAGCCTACAACCTGAAGGGTCCTGTGGTTCAATTCCAATCAAGGGCTTATGCCTGGGTTGTGGCCTCATTCCCCAATAGGGGGTATTCAGGAGGTAGCCGATCAATGATTATCTCTCATCATTGATGTTTCTATCTCTCCCTCTCCCTTCCTCTCTGAAATCAATAAAAATATATTTAAAAAATAGAATTGAGAAGAAATAATACAGAAAAATTTTTACAATAAAAGATTAAAAAATTATAATGGAATAAAATTAAAAAGTGAAGTGTAGTTCGCTTTATCTGAGTTTTAATGCCCCATGGGGACAGGTTTAAGATCCCTCTCTTCTGTCTGCCACTTCTCACTTTCCCCTAACAGTAAATAAGCACCATGTTGAAATTCCAAGAGATCCACTGCTCCTCTGTTTTGTCTTTCTCCACAGACTTGGCTGTAAGCAGGCAGGACCAATCCGCTTGCTTTGTCTGTCTCCCTGTTAATCTTAATTACCCAAATGTCTGTTTCTAACAGGGCTTTAGGTATATTGCTTTCTGAGACTGAAAGGCTGGTTTTAAAACCCAGTTCCTGAGGGCTCTTTGGGGCTATTCAGAGTCTTTGTTTCCTTTGCAAAGTTCCAGGTGTAGGCTGGGTGTGGTTGTATTAGCTTCCTTAAAGCTGCCGGGAGAGGCTGACTCATCAGGAGAAAAATGGCTGCTTAGGTTTGGAGGATCAGGGATGTCTCAATGCCCAATTCCCACTCAGCTCTCCCTGTCCTGCTCTCCACCACTGCCTCTCCCCAGTTTCCACCAATCTACACCTCCACCTGCACCATAGCCCTGGGTGAGTGTTTGTAATCGAAAGGTCCTATGAACTGGGTTTAGCGAATTAGTGTTATGGCAGAAATCAGGTCGGTGGAAAGCAACAAACCAAACTTATTTGGAGGTTCAGAAAAGAACTGTTTATTCGCACCAGTGCTGGTCCAGCTGAATCATCTCTAGAGGTTGAGCTCCAAATGCAGTGAGGTCTTGCCTTATATTTCCTTTGGTTCTTTGTCTCCCATATATGGCATGCATACACATTCTAGACATTCTTTCTACTTTACATGCTAAACTTCCGGGTATCTGTTGCAATTTGGGGAGGAAGGGTGGGCATGGCGACCAAGCAGAGCTCAATTCCTCTGTGCCAGCCGAGCCCTTCTAGAGGCAGGGAGCATGCAGCCTGCCTCTCTCACTTCTACTCGCACACCGCCTGCCCTCCCGCAGTTGCCCCATGCTCTGGGCTGTTTTCCCACCACATCAAGCCCACAGCCCCTGGGAACCTGCAGCAGGATCCCTGGCTTGTGGCATGGGCCCAGTACCCTAGTCTGAGAGGAAGTGGCCTGGGGCAGCCTGGGAGCTGAGCAGGGCCCCTGCGCCAACACTCTGGGACCTGTGTCTCCAGAACAGCCCCTGATAGATAATGGCTTCCAAGCTGCATTCTTACTAGCTTCCCTACAGTGTCTTAGATATGAGATAGCAGAAGCTTGAGGGACAGTGGGCCCTGCTGGAGCAGAAGCAGAAGAAGCAAGTGAGATTACTGAAGCAGAGGCATGGTTATGATGGTGCAAGCAGCGAGGGGTCTTGCCATCTCAAAAACAAAGACAAAACAGGCAAAACAACCTCGCAACTGCGAGTTTCTCTGCTCCATACACTGTGTGGCTCGGGCAGCTCATCGGGCCGCCTTTTGGGGCTCAGCCTCCACAGATTCCCTAGCCACAAGCAGCCCTGTGGACTTTCTTTCCAAGGGCGGATGTTACACCTGTCTCCAAGGGATGTGGGCTTGGTGCAGTGCAGTTTTCCTTCTTACCTTCTCGACCCAGTGGTCACACTTCTTTCTCCAGCCCAGATCACCCATCCTACCATCCTCCAGGAGTTCTCTGCCCTTTCCAGCTGTGAATTGTCTCACCAGCTGTGTCTAATTCGCCAGTTCTAGGTGGATGTCATTTGATGTAGTTGCTCCTTCTATCTGCTCAGGTGCAAGGCACAGGACAGTCTGCCTATTCGGCTGCCATTTTTTTTCCTTGCAAAATCTTTTTGTAAGCCCTAGGAAGCATCATATCCTATAGATAAGTTTTTCTCCTGTCTTTCATTTCTTGATTGTCAATTTGCCCTTTTAATCTTTTTTTCTCTCCAAATTTGGGGTGGTTACTGGGAATTATCACTGTTTTATTACCTCATTTCTGACTTTGGTATTGTTTCTGGGCTTAAAATACAGTAAAGAACTCTATTCCCCACCAGAATTTTTTTTTTCTTTAGCTGTAGCTAAACTGAGATTATGCCCTCTGTCTTGTTTGGTTTATGCAGGTGACTATTTTTCAGGCTTTTACTGTGTTTTGTTTATTTCTTTTAAGTATTGGAAGGGAAATTGTGAAATATTCTACCTTTAAGCAAAATTGCTATATTTAATTTTAAAGGCATTCTAAGAGAATTCAATATATATGAATCAGGATGTTACAAAATACTACGTTATAACTGGGTTTCACATGTGGGCCAAGAGCAGCCTCATCTTCTCATCTCAGTTTTCTATCCAAATACTATCATTTTTTATGTGTTCCATTGTGTGAACAAGGATGGGAAATACTGATCTGAACTCAAGCACCTAAAATCCATGTTTTGCTTTTTTAACAATAACAACAAAATTTGGTTTAGATGTAGATTGCCTAAAATACATTCTGTACATTTCTATAGCTTTTTCCTTTTTCTAGGGTTGAAAACTTTTGTGTCTTCAGTTAGAATAATTAAAATTAGGAGGTCAGAATCATAATTGCAGGTTCTGCACATTTCTTATTATTTTAAATTTGTACATTTTAAGTGTTTGTGAAATATGTTTTTTTCCAAAATGTAACATGTCTGTTTATTCAACAACTGTTTATTGAATACCTATTTTAGGCACTAAGGGGGGATATATAAATAAAAATAATAAAAGCATGATTAAGGTAAAAAAAAAAAAAAATGGGGGCATATACCTAAAGCTACTTGTGTGTGGCTACACTGTACTATTCCCATATCAATTCAAGCTTTGCTGTGAAGTTGGCCCTGTAATATACCATGTATAAAGGTAACACAGAATAGTCAAATTATATGAGACATAATGAAGAATATGAATTGATGATACAGGGACAACTTCTAGGAGGTCGTGATATCAGAAAAGGATTTTGAAAGCTGGGTAGCAGTTCATAAGATGTAGAGAATTTTAAGTAACTAGAGGCCCTGTGCACGAAATCGTGCACCATGAGGGTCCCTAGGCCTAGCCTGTGATCAGGCCCATCTTCCACCCGCTCACCAGTCCCCGTCCCTCCCCACTGCCACCCATCTGGTTCCCCATGGTTTCCTATTCTCCATGCTACGATCGTAGCCTGTGGGCCAGGGAGAGGAGCTAAGAGATGGTCAGTGCACCTCATACCAACTGGTCAAGTGGTTGTCCTGGTCATTATGCCGTTATGGTCACTGGGCTTTTATTATATAGGATTATGTATCATTGGAGCATAAATTAGCATGGCTAATGGAAGAGAGAATCATAATCATAGCTCATGTACTAAGGCCTTATGTACCATGCTAAGGAATTTGGCCCTTAACCTCTGTATTATCTATTGCTACATGACGAATTACTCCAAACTTAGTGGGTTAAAACAATTATTGCTTCAGTTTCTGATAATCAGGAATTCAGTAACCACTTAGCTATGCATTTCAGGCCCAAGATCTCTCATGAAATTACAGATGAAGTGTCAGCTGGGGCTCCTGTCATCTGAAGCAATATTGTGGCTTCCAGAGCTGTGGGTAGGATGGCTAACTCACATGGCTGTTGAGAAGAGTCCTGGCTGTTAGCAGGATACCTCATTTCTTCACTGAATGAACCGCTTTGTAGAGCTGCTCACAGAATAGCAGCTGGCTTCCTGCAGAGCTAGTGATCCAAGTAAGAGGGCACTGAAGACAGAAGCCACAGTATCTTTTATAACCTAATCTTGGAAGTGATAACATCACTTCTATCTTCTGTTCATCACACATCAGCACTGGTATAATGTAAAAAGAGGCTAGAAAAGGGTGTGAATACCACCAGTCTGTGAGGATCACTAGGGGCCATGTTGGAGGCTATTAAATAATTTGAGCATATGCAAGATTGGGCAAAAGTATGTTTATAAGTGATCATGTGGAAAATAATACATTAATTAATAAGCAATCATACAGGAATAAACTCTGTGTCTCATGTACTCACAGCTGTAAACCTACTTTTGCCCCATCCTGTATGTGGCACTCATACTTGTATTTTAGGTATATGGTTCTGCTGTGAAGAATGGGGTGTAGGGGACAAAACTATAGTCATGAAAACTGTAGTAATCTAGAGTTGTTTAGATCCTGAAATAACAGTGCTTACGAGGTTTAAGAAATTTTTCAGAAATATTAAAAAGGCATGACTTACTGGTTATTGATTGTATGTGGTGGGTTAAGAAGTCGTGGAGTTCAGGATGACAGATGTCTCTGGTAGAGAAACTACATAAATGTTGATGTGGTTTTCTGAGATATAAGACATTAAGCTAGAACTATCCAATAGACAATTGGTTATCTGTAGGTCTGGAGCTCAAACAAAAGGGAATAAATCTATATATGTAAAAAGCCAGAGACCAAAACACCAGAACGACCGGTCACTATGACACCCACTGCAGCCAGCAAACTGGCCTGATTGGGAGGTGGGGCTGCTGGTCAACCTCCTGCAGCCCCTCCCCATAGCCAGCCCCAGCCCCAATCAGCCCTCCACACCCCAATTGGGGGCAGAACCCACTGGTCAATTGCCCTGGGCCCCTTTCCCACAGCCTGCCTGGCCCTGATTGGTCCCCACTTGGGGCGGGCCGGCTGGCCAGCTTCCCACCATCTCCTCCTCCTGACAGGCCCAGCCCCTATCTCCCCCAATTGGGGCCAGACCAGCTGGACCCCACCTGTGCATGAATTTGTGCACTGGACATCTAGTAAGTGTATAAAATGAGAAGAGGACCTAAGATTGAATACTACGGAATTCAACTTGTGGAAGAGGGGAGTAGATCCAACAAAGGAGACAAAGAAGAAATTATGTGAGATAGGTAGTAAATCAGGAAAGTGTGATTTTGCAGAAGCCAAGGGAAAATGCAATGTTGAAAAGATAAGGTACTATAGTTAACCTATAATCATAAAATATAAAACTCAGTGAAGCTCTGAAATATAGTTTGAAAAGCCTAAATACTTTAATAAGTTAGCATGATGACCCTAACCTCAGAGTGAAAACAGAATATGAATAATTTTTTCAAGGTAGTGTTGTTAGGATCTAATGATCCCTTTCCCATTGTCCCCTTCAAAATATGCACATATGCTCATGTAATGCATGAAGGCAGTCACATTCATAGAGCCCGCATAAGACAAAATTGCTTGTCTTCACCCCTCCCACATCTTACTATAATGGACTATAATAGAAGTCAGCATGTTTTTTTATGTAAAGAGCCAGATAAAAAATACTTTAGGCTTTGTAGGACATATGGCCTCTCTCATAACACCTCAACTCTGTCATTGTAGTGTAAAGCAACCATAGGTACTATGTAAACAAATATGTGTGCTTGTGTTCCAGTACAACTTTATTTACAAAAATAAGTGGCACAACTTGGTATATTCCCAAAGGAATTGAAAGGAGGGACTCATATATTCGTCCATCAATGTTTATAGCGGTATTATTCACAGTAGCCAAAAGGGGGAAGCTACCCAGGTATTCATCAACATAGCATGGATAAACAAAATGTAATCTGATCATACAATAGACTATTATTCAGCCTTTAAAAAGAAATTAAATTCTGGTACATGTTATAACATAGATGGACCTTGAAACCATTATGCTAAGTGAAATAAGCCTGACACAAAAGAAAAAATATTACATGATTCCACTTATCTCAGATACTTAGAGTAAGCAAACTCATATAGACAGAAAGTAGAATAGAGGTTACCAGGCCTGGGGAGTGGAAATCAGGAGATTTTATTTACTATGTACAGAATTTCTATTTTAAAATAGGAAAAAGTTCTGGAAATGGATAATGATGGTGATTGTACAACATTGTGAATAGACTTAATGTCATTGAATTGTACACTGGTAAAGTGGTCAACTTTATGTTATGTATATTTTATCACAATTAACAATAATAATAATTATTATAATAATACCAAAAAAAGGCAGCAGGGTAAATTTGGTCCATGGACCATAGTAGCCCTTGGACTACATAAACTCCTAAGTACAGAAATTGTCTCTCTTTCAACTTGGATCCATAATGCCTAACACTATGTTACTGAAGATATAAAGAAGTTCAGTGTAACCAAATGGAATAAAAAATTTGGGTCTTACATTTTTACTAGAGTCCTGGTGCACAAAAATTTGTGCACTGGGGGAGGGCGGACCCTCAGCCTGGCCTGTGCCCTATTGCAGTCTGGGACCCCTCAGGATGTTCACCTGCTGGCTTACACCCAATCCTCAGTGGATCGGGCCTAAACTGGCAATCAGACATCCCCCTGGCAGCTCAGGAGCCCTCGGGGGATGACCACTTGCCAGTGGGGAGCAGGCCTAAGCTGTAGACAGACATCCTTAGCACTGCTGAGGAGTCAGGAGAGGCTCCCATCACCACTGCTGTATTGGCAGCCATCAGCCTGGCTTGTAGCTGAGCAGAGCTCCTCCTGTGGGAGCGCACTGACCACCAGGGGCAGCTCCAGCATTGAGCATCTGCCCCCTGGTGGTCAGTGTGTGTCATAGTGACCAGTCATTCCCAGTGGTTCTGCTGTTAGGGTCAATTTGCATATTACCCTTTTATTATATAGCATCTAGACCTGGTGCATGGGTAGGGGCCAGCTGGTTTGCCCTGAAGGGTGTGCCGGATCAGGGTGGGAGTCTTGCTGGGGTTACTGGCCAGCATGGGTGAGGGACTGAGGGCCATTTTCAGTCTGGCCACATCCCTTTGGGGGTGCCTGGCCAGCCTGGATGAGGGGCTGATGGCTGTTTGCAGGATGGCCACAGCCCCTTTGGGGTGGGGGGTCTTGCTGGGGTGCCTGCCAGTCTGGGTGAGGGGCTGATGGCTGTTTGCAGGCTGGCCAAACTCCCTAGCAGGAACCCTCACCCCATGAGGGTGGGGCCATCCTGGGTTAGGGGCTGATGGCTGTTTGCAGGCTGGGCACAGCCCCCAGTGAGGTTAGCTGGAAGCAGGTATCTGGGATTTATTTATCTGCTATAATTGAAACTTTGTTGCCTTGAGCGGAGGCCACAGCCGGCCTAGGCAGGCGGGAAGTTTAGCTTCCTTCATAGCCGGGGCAAGCAAGCCTCCTGTTTGCTCTAGCTTTATGGCTGCCGGTCACCATCTTGACTGGGTTAATTTGCATATAGCTGCTCTGATTGGCAGGTGGGCGTGGCTTGGCAGATGGGTGTTTAATCCTTGATTAATTTTTATTGCATATCAAAAGGAACAACTAGTGAATTTACAATGGAGAGAAATAGTACATTTGTAGTGATGTGGGATAGCTTTCAGCCAGAGCTTCACCCTTATTAGACATCAGAGAGTTCACAATGGAGAAAAACCTAATTTGCATATTACTCTTTTATTAGATCAGATCTGTATTCTTATTTTCATAGTTTGTTTAATCCTTGATTAATTTTTATCACATATCAAGATGAGCATTGTCCTATGATATCAAAAGATTACAAAATTAAAAAGAAAATATTGCTTTTAAATGACTAATCTTTTTCTTCATATAATTTCAAATAATATCATCCTATATAATAAAAGCCTATGTGGTCATGACGCCCTCACACCGTGATACCCTCACACCATAACAACCTATCATCAGAAGGCTGCGTGTGCAGCAGGTGCGCGAGGGTGGGCAGGGCTGCATGTATGGCAAGGTATGCGTGGATGGGCAGGGACTTGACTCTGTATGCACGGTGCAGAACTGCAGTTCTGCATGGCAAGGCCAGGGTTCCCACAGGCACTGGCAGGGGCTTGACACTGTGAGAACCCTCTCCTCCCCCGTCCCCCAGTGCACGAATTTTGTGCATCAGGCCTCTAGTTTCCAATAAGCCAGTGTTAGTGTTACATAGTAAATGTTTATGTTCTCTCTTTATACATGTATCTAAAAGTCTTAGGTTTTACACACTACCAGCTTATCTTCATGGTAGAATCTGTAACAGTAAGTGGTTTGGCCCTGGTTAATGTGGCTCAGTTGGTTAAGTGTCATCCCATGTACCAGGAGGTCACCAATTTAATTCCAGTCAGGGCATATGCCAGGTTTGTTGGCTCAATACTCATAGCAGGTGTGGAGAAGGCAGCCAATCAGTGTTTCTCCCTCATCAATGTTTCTCTCTTTCTCCTCCCTTCCCCAGTCTCTAAAATCAATACAAACATATTTTTAAAAAGTAAGTTATCTAGGTGAAAAGTGGACTTGACTGGCAAAGTAGGTTTGTCTCTCTGTCTAGCTGTATATTGAATGATAGAAATCACTAATACTAGAAGAGCATCCAAAGGGTTTTCCTGAGATGAAAACCTGCCCACATTGCAGATAATTGAGAACTGGTTGAAGGTGCTGGGCTAGTTCTTGGTGGAGTAAGAAAACAGCAGAGCCAACAGGTGTCCCCTCTCCTGGTGTTTCTGGGCCTAGGTTTTCAGAGTGCCATGGAGAGGCATGCCCTGATGGACATTTGCACAGCTTTCCTAGCATAGGCATCAAGTGGTGGCTAGGTTTCTGACTGTGCTGCTCCAGCTGATGAGCCAGGAGCTTAGATTACAGGGTTGAAGCCATAGCAGATGTCTTTAGAAGAAGGGAAACACCATGGAGAGAGGATGCCAGGACTGTGCTAGGGGCCTTTTCAGGCACTGGGGTTTTTGGACCTTTATGGGAAAGAGGAGCTGGAAGGACTTCCAGAGACTCCCCTCAGGGCCCAGTTTATGAGAAAACTGGAAGGAAAATGGCCATGAGAACAGTCTGTCCAGATCAGATGTCATCCTGAACATAGGCTTTGCAACAGATGGCAGAGGCCACTGGGAAGGGGGTGTCTTATCAATGCAGCACCTATGGCAGGGGCTTTAAATGCTATCCAGATATGGTAAAACATCAGAGCATTTATTCTGGGGAGAAACCCAGTGCATGGAGTGACTGTGAGAAAGCCTTCATCCACAGTTCACATGTCAGGCACCAGTGAATTCACAATGGAGAGAAGTTGTACATTTGTGAGGATTTGGGAGAACTTTCAGCAAGATCTTCAACCTTATTAGTCATCAGAGAGTTCACAATAGAGAAAAACCTTAAGAATGTGCTGAGTGTGACAAGACCTTTAGTCAGAGGTCAGATGCAATTAAGCACCAGAGAATCACACTGGGGAGAGACTATTAATGTAAGGAATGTGGAAAAACCTTCATCCACAGTTTAAATGTGGCTTAACACCAGAGAATTCATCATGGAGAGAATCTTTATGAATGTGGGAAAACCTTCAGCCCGAGCTCCAAACTCATGTGCCAGTAAATGTGCCAGGAATGCAGATGCAAAGTTAGCAGCAGCCTTTTCTTGAGGAAGCACCAAGCACAACACCAATGTATCCACACCAGGGAGAAGCCCTAGAGTGCAACGAGTACAACTTGCCTTCAGGACCCTCTCAGGCTTCTTCCCACACCAGAGGATCCACTTGGAATAGAAGCCTTCTGTTGCACCAAGAGCAATCAGGCCTTCCACCTGAGCTTCCATCTTATCCAGCATCAGAGGATCCAAAACAGAAAGAACCTGAGATGGGGAGAATGTGGAGTAGAAAAATGTGTAAACAAGGGTCACGGGGATGGGTGCAACACTCACTAAGTTTCTGCCCACACCTAGAAGTTGCATACTTCATTTAACATGCAGTAAGAAAGACAATAAAGCTGTCTTGGTGGTTTAAATTCTTAGAAAAGAAAACCTGTCCTTTTATTTTTTTACATTTATTACTACACATTTCTTTAAGACTATTTATTAATTTTCATGTCTATTTAATATGGGTCCCTCTTTACAAAGGAGGAAACTGAAGAGGAAACATATTGTAAACTTCAAAAGGAGTCATATCTCTTAATGACAGGAAGAATCTTCTTGTTTCAGTTTGAAAACTTAGTCAACTATGGCCCAACTAAAAAACCTGACAATCGTTTCATTTCTAGGAGAACTACTCATTGATTGATCATAATAGAGTAAGTAGATATTATCACTCAGTTACTGTAGTGTATAGGATATAGAATGTATTGTGACTTTTGCTTATTTACTACATAAATAGTTTTGATTTTTTTTTTGTCTTTTGCTGTTTTTTAGACTTGGGGTCAAGGTCAATTGAAGATGGTATTTTGTAGTCCAGTGTTTAAATAGTAATAGAATTGAGGCAAATGCAATTTCTCATCTTAATTCATCTTTCTTAAGACTCACTCTTGGCAGTTTTTGAAAGTATGTCTTGAAATATATCATCAAAATACTAAAATATAAATTAGTAGTAGGTACTTTTTCAAAGTGCACTTAACTTATTAATCAATTTAAAATGCACCCAAAGCATAATTAACACTTTGAAGAGGGAAATTGAGATGATGTGGCAATTTCTATGTAAAGAAATTATATGAAACTCAAATGTCTGTTTTGATGATTTTTAAAATGTATTTCCTACAAAATACTAAATGAATTTTGCAATTGGCATCAATTTTCACATTAGCAACAAAAGTATCCTTTTTGCTGCCAGCTGAAGAATTTAAGCTTATCTAGAAGTAAACAACATTGTTAGTGCCATTTTCTCATACATCCCTCCAACTGATTGACTCTCTACAGTGTGATTCATTTTACAGCATGTGCTTATTTACACTGTCTGGCAGGTTACAAAGGTTTGTGATATTTCCTAGTGAGAAACAGCTCATGACCATATAAATGATCTGCCACTGCCTCTTCCTGACTTGGATGTCTGTTCTAGTAAGACACAGATGCACAAGTGAGCCAGGGAGGTCATTAAGAAGGAACATGTCTGCGTCTCTTGTTTTCAGCAGTTTTAATATATATTAACTACAGAACTTTTGTTACTTAATTCTTTTTAGAAAATTTGTTGGAGGGTATGGTCAATGATGAAGAATCGGCTTAAGGAAGAAAATGTATAATGTCTTACAACATAATATGACATTTCCTACTTAGGACTTAAAAAGATTTGTGTCCCTTGAGATATATGAGAGATCACATTGTCTTCAAAATGTAATTTGTAGTTACTGAGAATTCCCATACTCATTTCTTTCCTCTCTTTTTGATTGACTGGAAATCTTTGAGCTTTTTTATGTTTATGATTTAATTATTGAAATTTAACTTGACCTCCAATCTTTATGCTCATGTTTTTTAAAATTTTCTTTTAAGTTCAGTTGCTCTTTAAAAAAAAAAAGTATATATATACACATATACATACCGTATTTTCCGGCGTATAAGACAACTTTTTAAACCAGGAAAATCTCAACAATCTTCTCAAATAACAAGAAGGCTAGTGAGAGAAATGACCCGACTGCCTCCTCTACTTTCTCCCTCTACCATTTCTACCATTTCAGCAGTTTTGTCTCAGTTTTTGAGAAAATTGTCCTGGGTTAAAAAGTCGTCTTATATGCCGGAAAATACTGTGTGTGTGTGTGTGTGTGTGTATACTAGGAGCCCGGTGCACAATATATTGTGCACTTAGGGGGTCCCTCAGCCCGGCCTGTAGACGCCCAACCTGCAGCCTGCCACCCACCCATTGTGCCCTGCCCACCTCACACATACCACCTGCCACCCGCTCATCATGCCCCGCCCACCTCACACACCCTGGCCTGTCACCTACCCCAGCTGTCCCGCTCACCCTGCTGCCTGCACTGCACCTGCCTCCGCAGTTCCACTGCCGGCCTCCATCTTGGCTGAGTTAATTTGCATACAGCCACTCTGATTGGCTGGTGGGCGTGGCTTATGCGTCCCATAGAAACGGTCAATTTCAATATTATGCTTTTATTAGAGTAGATATATATGTTGATTTCAGAGAGGAAGAGAGAGGGAGAGAGAGATAGAAACCTCAATGATGAGAGAGAATCATTGATTGGCTGCCTCCTGCACACCCCACACTGGGGATCAAGCCCGAAACTGGGCATATGCCCTGACTGGGAATTGAACTGGTGACCTCATGGTTCCTGGGCTGACACTCAACTGCTGAGCCACAGCTGGCTGGGCATCCATGCTCATATTTTTGAACATCTTGGATTGTGTGCAGTCCAGTCATTTCAGTGATTTGGGAAGGCATGAAGAGGCTAATGAGTTAGACTCCATATTTTCTCTTGGCTTGTTTCTTAATGTAGAGGAATGTAGTAAAAGCACTGCAACTTTTCATATGTATTGATGGCCACAAAACATAATGATTAATCAAATAGGTCTTTATTGAATAAAAGTAAACTTGCCTCATTTGGCGTCAGGGCATTGGCGTCAGTTCTGTGGTCATAATAGAGACACAACAATTCTTTTTCTCCAGGGTATCTACAAGAGGAAGCATAAAACAGTGTTAGTATGTGCCTAGCCTGTGTCATGGAGGCTTCAGTAAGTCCAAGGTGAGATTGATTAGAATTAGTATTTTTTTGTCTAGCTAAAACTGTTCGGCATCTTGGCTTTCAAGTAGATCTTTTTGATAACTACAAATGTGGTTTAGTAGAGTTTTTTGAGCACTCTAAGCATTTTATTCAAATTTCTGCAGACGTAAAAGATAGCTTCGTGTTATACTTAGAGCTTTATGTAAAAGTCCTTAGGAGATCAGCAAACACATAACCTTTACAACTGGTTCTATTTCCACTTTCCTTAAACAAGAGTGTGGAGCTATGGCCAATCCTGGTTTAAAGTACAGATAATATGTACACAATTCACACTGGTTGCAGTGTAGGCCTTCAAGTCCAGAGAATGCCTTGCAACTTTGTTCCCAGGCTTACTCATACTTGTGCTTCTTATTGAGTTATCGAGAGGTTCACAGTCTCTTGATTTTTTTTTTTTATTTTAGACACCAAAAGGGCTTCTCTTGATTTATAACTTTTAAAGGTTGGGAGAAGGATTAGAGAGAAATTTGACAATGAGGAACATTATTTTCTTAAGTGAGTAAATAAAGTTAGAGAAAGACAAAGGAGAAAAGAGAATGGGATCCATTTTAAGTTTATTCTATAGTTCTGTCATCATAATAATTCAATCAGAAGGGATGCCTTTGGAATTTAGTATTTAGTATTAAAAGGAACAGGCCTGGGGCATGTACATGCCAGCACTGAAAAAGTGGTGGATTGAGACCTATTGTATTTTCTAAGTGATTACAGGGCTGTCCAGGTGTCCGGTGGTTGAAAAGCTGCTTCTCGAGTCAGGAAATTGTGTCTTGTTCTGAGGTTTAGTATAATAAAATACACAGTCCCGGGGGATGGTATTGCTGGCTCCATGAATCACTTTACAAGCTGGCTGTCCTGACCCAAGCCCCATGATTTATTTATGCCATACCATAGTAGGAATGGCAAATATGTAAGCCACACATGGTTTCTAGGATGGGATGGGTCTTTACCTGGAACATTGCTATAAATCCATAGAGTGAGATAGGGCAGAGAAAACTGCAGCTTAGGTCATGTCCAAGAGGATCTCTTCCTATTTTTTAGGGGATGTGCAGTTCTAGAGCTGGTTTACAAGTTCAACATTCTCCTTGGATGTTTTGTGTGCTGCATTTTAGCCTACCCAGTCTTTGATTCATTGCTTACAAATCTAAAAAATAGTTCTGAAATGTTGTCTAGTCCTGTTGCCCCAAATATTTTCTCTGGTATTATACCTATAAAGTAGAATTTATTTGAATATTTTAAATTTATTTATTTATTTTAGAGAGAGAAAGGGAGAGGGATAGAGAGAGAGAAACATCGATCAGCTGTCTCCTGCACACTCTCCCTCTTCCCCTAGGGATTGAGCCCACATCCCCGGCATGTGCCCTGAGTGGGAATTGAACCGTAACCTCCTGCTTCATGGATTGATGCTCAACCACTGAGCAACACCAGCAGACCTTGACTTGAATATTTTAAATTGTTACCTATAAGTTTTTCAGGCAGGTTCTCTCTCTCTCTCTCTCTCTCTCTCTCTCTCTCTCTCTCTCTCTCTCTCTCTCTCTCATTTGAAAATACAGCTTTGGACTACTAAGCCAATGATAAGTCATCCCATATTTCAATAATATTAGAATTCTGCCTAGCTTTTGGAACTTGATTCTCTAGCGTTAAGAGATTCTTTTAGGTTTGCACTTAGTATTTATATGGGTATCCAAATATTGAGCCAAAATGAACAGCATAATTAATTTTTTATTTTATCTTTCTACCCCTATCCCTTTTTGGCAACCATCAGCTTGTCTTTGTATCATTGGGTCTGTTTCTGTTATGTTTATTCTCCTGTTTTTTAGACTCCACATATAAATGAGATCTAACTTATTTCACTTACTATAATACCCTTTAGGTCCATCCATTACCAAGATTTTGTGCTAACGCCCTGGCCAGTTTGGCTCAGTGGATGGAGCGTTGGCCTGCGGACTGAAGGGTCCCAGGTTCGATTCTGGCCAAGGGCACATGCCCAGGTTGTGGGCTCAATCCCCAGTAGGGAGTGTGCAGGAGGCAGCTGATAAATGATTCTCTCTCATCATTGATGTTTCTATCTCTCTGTCCCTCTCCCTCCCTTTCTGAAATCAATAAAAAATATTTTTAAAAGATTTTGTGCTATTTTATTGGTGACTAATATTCCATTATGTATTTTTTCCTTCACCATTTATCCCCTCTATGCCCTCTACTACCTTCATCCCTCTTCTCCCCTACCCCATCCCCCACAGTCACCACACTATTTTCCATGCCCATAAGCTCTCTATTTCTTCTTTTTGTGCTCAATTCCTCCATTCCACCCCCCCACCCCCACCCCCCCCCGCCGACATACCACCACCACCAGAGCTGTCTGCTGTCTATCTATGAGTCTGTCTCTCTTTTGCTTGATAGTTCAGTTTGTTCATGAAATTCCGCATATGAGTACTTGTCTTCTCTGACTGGCTTGTTTCACTAACCTCTGCCTATTATTTATCTTGAATTGGATTTGGGGTGGTTGGGTTTTTTTGTTGTTGTTAAGTTGTATGAGTTCTTTATATATTTTGGACATTAACTCTTTATTAAATATATCATTTGCAAATACCTTTTTCATTCAGTAGGCTTTTTGTTTTGTTGATGGTTTTCTTCACTGTGCAAAAACTTTTCAGTTTATATATACTGGTCCCATTAGTTTATTTTTTTCTTTCATTTCCTTTGCTCAAGGAAATACATCCAAAAAGATATTGCTAAGAGTGATTGAAGAGACTTTCTTTACCCCATTATATGTCCTTGCCTCTTTTGTTGTACATTGATCGATCACATAAGCAAGGATTTATTTCTGGGCTGTTCTTTTCTATTCCATTGATCTATACACTGAGTGGCCAGGTTATTATGACCACCCCATTAGTACTTTGTTGGGCCACCTTTTTTGCCTTCAATACTGTGGCGATTCTTCTTGGCATTGACTCCACAAGATGTTGAAAGATGATGCAAGGAATCTGACACTATGCCTGATGAATAGCCCTGTCCACTTCTGTGAGGTTTGATAGTTGTGGAACAAGCTGCTTGATGGCTATTTTAACTTCGTCCCACAAATGCTCAATTGGATTGAGATCTGGTGATTGTAGGGGCTACCTAAGCAGGGTAAAGTCTCCCTCATGTTCTTGAAACCATTCCTGCACAATACGACCGCCGTGGCATGGCTCATTGTTTTGTTGGAAGAAGCCATCTCCATTGGGATACGCCATCAACATGATAGAATGAACTTGATCAGCAACGATACTTAGGTATGTTGTGCTTGCTATTCAGACGTTTATAATGCTCTGGCACTCTGGCAACTTCAGCATGAAATTATAGCTAATTTGCCTACAAACGTCAGGTGGTCGTAATAATCTGGCGCTCAGTGTATATCTGTTCTTATGCCACTATCATACTGTTTTGATTATTGTAGCCTTATAATATAGTTTGTTATCAGGGATCTTGATACCTCTCACTTTGTTCTTAAGATTTCTTTGGCTTTTCAGGGTCTTTTGTGGTTTTATATAAATGTTACGCTTAGTTGTTCTAATTCTGAGGTCAGAATGCCACTGATACTTTGATAGGGATTGCATTGAGTATGTCTATTACTGTAGGTAATAAGAACATTTTAACAATATTAATCCTGCCAGTCTATGAGCAAGGTATATCCTTCCTTTTTTTTTTTTTGTATTATGTTTGGTTTCTTTCTTCAGTGTCTTAAAGTTTCCAGAGTATAGGTCTTTCATCTCTTTGGTTAAATTTATTCCTATGTACTTTATACTTTTTTATGCAATTGTGAATCAAATCATTTTTTAAACTTCTGATCGTTCATTGTTGATGCATAGAAATGCAACAGATTTCTGTATATTGATTTTTATATCTTGCAACTTTGCTGAAGTAATTTATTAGTTCTGATAGTTTTTTGGTAGCATCTTTAGTGTTTTCTGTATGGTATCATGTCATCTGCAAATTATGGTTGTTTACTTATTGTTTTCCAAATTGGATGCCTTTTATTTCTTTGTCCAGTCTGATTCTGTGGCTAGGACTTCCAATGCTATATTGAACGTAAGTGCTGAGAATGGACATCCTTGACTTGTTCCTGAACTTAGAGAAAAGGCTTTCAGCTGTTCACCATTGAGTATGATACTAGCTGTGGGTTTGTCATGTAAAGCCTTTATTATGTTGAGGAATGTTCTTTCTAGATTCACTTTGTTGCATTTTATCATAGAATTGTGTTGAATTTTGTCAAATGTTTTCTCTGCATCTGGTGAAATGATCATATGGTTTATAGACTTTATTTTGTTAATGTGACACATCATGTTGATTGATTTACGGATGTTGAGTCATTCTTGCATCCCTGGGATGAATCTCACTTGGTCATGGTGTATATCATTTTAATGTATTGTTGAATCTGGTTTGCTAATACTTTGTTGAGAATTTTTGCATCTGTATTCATCAAAGATATGACCTATAACTTCCTTTTTTCGTGTTATCTTTATCTATTTTTGGTATCAGGGTAATGCTAGTTTCATAAAATGAGTTTGGAAGCATTCCTTTTTCTTTAGTTTTTAAACGTAGTTTAAGAAGGATTGGTAGAAAAGAAAAGGCCTTAACCAGAAGTAAGAAAATGTGAAAAATCTCACAGGTAAAGTCAAATATTCAATAAGTACAGCAAATGAGACAAGGCCTTAACAAGATATAAGAAAATATGAAAATCCTCATAGGTAAAGTCAAATATTCAATAGATACAGCAAATAAGACATTTAAAAAGCTATTACAACGGTTTAAAGAAAAAAAATAT
>PVJC01000152.1:117987-157635 GCA_004026665.1 Murina feae | reverse complement strand
GCTCTTCCGATCTATCATAGGACATCCACTGAGGGGTCCCAGACTGTGAGAGGGCACAGGCCGGGCTGAGGGACTCCCTCCACCCCGAGTGCACAAATTTTTGTGCACCGGGCCCCTAGTATATATATATATATATACACACACACACACATACATACTAGGGGCCCAGTGCACAAAAATTTGCGAATTCGGGAGGGGGGTGGTGTCCCTCAGCCCAGCCTGTGCCCTCTCACAGCCAGGGATGGCTTCTTGGTTGTGGGACAGCCCAAGGCACTCCAGGGCTCAGGGTATGGTAGGCTTCCCCCCATTGCTGCCAGCGGCTCAAAGAGCTCGGGGCCCCCACTGGTTTGTGGATGGGGAACCAATCCAGAGGCTCCATGGGGAACAAGATGCCCACTTCGGAGCCAGCCCTGTAGTCTGGCCCCAGCAGCTTGAAGAACTCCAGGGTCTCAGGGACCTTGTCCAGGTCACACAGGTTCACACCGCAACCCCTGCCCCCACCACTGCTTGCTCCATGGCTGCTGGCCTCCATCTTGGCTGGGTTAATTTGCATACAGCTGCTCTGATTGGCTGGTGGGCATGGTTTGGCAGGTGGGTGTGGCTTAGGTGTCTCAGAGAGTTGGTTAATTTCCATATTACTCTTTTATTAGAAAAAAAAAAAAAATATATATATATATATATATATATATATATATATATATATATATATATATATACTGAGGCCCACAAAACTCAAGTGATTTGCTCAAGGTCATATACTGAGAATCTCGCCTAAGAATTGTCACATATGGATCATCTTATGTTAGACAAATAAATATGCAGATCTTACTAGACATGAATATTTGCTCACAGGCGGGGAATTGTATCTGGGGAATTCCTAGTGAACAGGGATCACATTTGTTTAGCACGTGGTAAAAGCAGGTAAAGATATAAAATGTTATAGGCAATGAATAAGGATGCCATGTTAAGAATATACCGTCTCATATGAATGGCATTTTTGACAATGCTTCAATTGACTTGAGTATCTTCTAGGTTAAAATTCATTTGCAGGTGTTGAGTAATAGTTCATTTTCTAACCTACAGCAATTATCAGAGAGTTATTTCAAAGAACCCCAAAGCATAAGACTAGAGGGATATGCATTTGGAATTATTCACTCTCCTCATATTGCAAGGGGTCATTTTGCCTTGAACTAGATTTTTCACAGCATGAATAGTGTGAATGGAAACTTTTCAAACATTCTCATGACTGCCAGCCAACAGAGGAGACTGATAATCAAAATGAAAATGTGTATTATTCTTTCAAATCACCATGTAAGACACATCCAAGATTGTATCAAACTGTCTCATAAATCTAATCATATGCTCTTAGAAAAATTCTTCAGGAAGAATGTCAATTTTTGTTATATGGAAGCAGAGAATTAAGAAGATGATGTTAGAGATCATCTAATCTATCAGTTCCCAATCTTAGGTGTGTATGAAGATAATCTGGAGGCTCTCAGAATACAGGTTGCTGGGACCTATCCATCAGCTGCTACAACTTAGGAGGCTCTGGAATGTGAGAATATATGCATTTCTAACAAACTAGGGGCCCGGTGCATGAAATTTGTGCACTAGGGGGAGGTTCCTCAGCCTAGCCTGCCCCCTCTCACATCCTGGGAGCCCTCAGGGGGTGTCCTACTGATGGCTTAGGTCTGCTCCCTGCTCCCCTTGGGGAGCAGGCCTAAGCTGCAGTCTGGCCTCCCTTTGTGGGAGGTAACCAGACTAATCAGGGGAAGCCACCAGCCCCATCACCCTGCTGCTACAGCCATTGCCAGTCACTGCAGCCACCAAGGTGTTTTCATCAACATGGACTCCAGTCCCTTCACCATGAAAAAATGACAACTTCCTTTAGGCATTTTCAAGATGTGTCTTTCACAGGATATGACCTTTCTTTCTTTTTTTTTTTTATCCTCACCTGAAGATATATTTCCACTGATTTTTAGAGAATGTGAAAGAGAAGGGAAAAACAGAGAGAAACATCAAAGTGAGAGGAACACTTTGATTGGTTGCCTCCTGCATATGCCCTGACGTGGACCCTGGCCAGGGAGGAGCCTGCAACCTAGGTACATGCCCTTGGCCAGAACTGAACCCAGACCCTGCAGTCAGCAGGCTGAGGCATTATGCACTGAGGTAAACCAACTAGGGTAGGATATGACATTTCTTAGCCCCCCAACAGTGGACCTTCATTTTCTTTTTTCTCCAGGAGTGTGGTGGAAAAACTCTAGAATACCTTTAAGGATTCTTATTACCCAAGTTACTAAGAATTTTACCAGTGCCCAGACCCCTGCTTTGCCAACTCCACCAGTGCCCAGGTCCCTGCTATCTCTGGCCTTGCCCCTGCCCAGGCCTGAGTCCTCTGGCCCAGGCCTTATGCCTGGGTAGGGCACCCTCATGTCCCTCTGATCACCGGCTCTGCCCTTGCCCATGCCTGAAGCCTCTGGCAAAGGCCTCTGGCTTGGGCAGGGGACTCCCAGCCCCCTCTGATGGCCTGTTCCCCCCCTCGGGCCCCTCGCCTCCCCAGCCACCTGCCTGGTGGCTAACAGGCTTGACCACTTCAGTGGCAGGGCTGAGCTGGACTGGGTGTCACCATCTTGTGGCCATGGGGAAGCTATCTTTGTCATGGAGTGATGCCTAATTTGCATATTACTCTTTTATTAGATAGGATGTGGCTATGGGTGCTGCCATCTTGTGGCTATGGGGGAAGCCATCTTTGTGATGGAGTGACACCTAATTTGCATATTACTCTTTTATTAAATAGGATGTGGCTATGGGTGCCATCATCTTGTGGCTATATGGGCGGTCATCTTGTGGCTATGGGGGTGGCCATCTTTGTGATGGAGTGATGCCTAATTTGCTTTTTTATTAGGTAGGATTTGAAGATTGTTTTGCTACTACTGACAAATGATTATGTTTTGGGAACCACTTATGTACTCCAGTTTTTTACTATACTACCTCTTTTTTAGTTTATACACACACACACACACACACACATATACACATTTATTGACTTCATAGGGGAAGGGAAAGGCAGATATATAAACATCAATAATGAGAAAGAATCATTGATCAGCTGCCTCTTGTATGCTCCACACTGTGGATTGAGCTTTCAACCTGGGCATACGCTTTGACTAGGAATGGAACTAGTTCATAGGTCAAAAATCACTGAACCAATCAGCTAGGCTTTTTTAAAATTTTGACAAATTCTAGAGTTCTTAGAATTTACATTTTAAGTTTTTTTCTCAACCTCTCCAACAACCAAGCAAGTTCTATTTCTGATGCTGTCACTGTGGCCTTGGCAGACTGGTTGTGGTTTACATTGGTTGGAATGTAGTAAATATTCATCATCCTATTAAGCTGATATTAGGCAAATTCTCCTATAATACTGAACCATAATAATTAGTCCAAGTGAGTCTTTTGCACTTGGCATTTGTATATACAACAGCAGCATCTTCATAATATTATCTGGGGAAAAGAAAAAACACCAAATATTATTATTAATTTCATCTATATAAGATCAAATGGGCATCTGGCTCTACCAGAGCTGTTGCAAAGGTGGCATTTAGAGATTTGTTCAAGAATATGTTATTATAAGTGATATGCTGTTATAAACAAAATGGCAGAAAGCTTATGTTAGTGCTAGAAAAATACCCCAAGATTGCTAAATCTTAAAGCTTAGCTAAAAAAAAAAAAAAAAAAAAAAAAAGATCAAGTAAGCAGTGTAGCATCTCATAATAATGTCATTATTCCTGAAGGTATGAGCTAATTAATGAGAAAAATTAAATTAAACAGAAACAGTCATCTTGAAACAACTTAAGGTCCCAGAATGTGTTAAATTTAATGAGTTAATATACAAAGCAGGATTTCAGCAAGATCGGAAGGAAACAGAAAGTGATACTTCTAATTCCACTGCCCATGGTATGTGTGCATCCACACACACACACATCTAGACTGATGGCACTCAGTTTCTACCTACATGAGACTAATTCCTCACAGGTCCTCACCATCAGGAATAAAGATAATGAAAATGTATTTACAGTATTGTGACAAAACATAACATAGTACCCCTGCCAGTTGTTATATAACATGTGGAGATTTTCTTAATAGAACTATAGGGGCACACACATTAGTTAGCTTGTAAATTATGAATTGAGTAATTAGAATGTGTCAATGTATGTTCACCAGTTGTACAAATGTACCAGTCTGGTGAGAGATGTTGATAGTGGGGGAGGCAATGCACGTGTGGGGACAGGGGACATATGGAAAATATCTGTACCTTCCTTTAATTTGCTGGAAACTAAAGCTGCTCTAAAAATATAGTCTTAAGAACACACCAATCTTAAAATATTACTGAGCATTTAATATGTGCTAGACACTGTGAAAAATAATACCAACAAACAGGATGGAATGGGAAATACATTCACACTTAAAAAGACACCTATCAGACAGTAAATGTTTGGAGATTCAGAAGCAGAAGAAATCACTCATGAACCGAAGATTCGTCTGCTCTGAGTGAATTAATTGGTGCTGGGTCATCTCCATAGACTGAATTTTCTTAGTCAGAGTGGAAGGCAGAGAGAGGAGGACAATCCAGAGGAGGGACTCCTTGAGCAGAGATGAAGGCAGAGAGAGCATTCAGCAGCTCCACCAGGGGGTCTCTGCCCATGTCTGGATCAAAGAGCTGATGCTGGAGCATATGGGAAATCAAGCACATAGTGGAGTTGTGTTTGGTGGGAAAGACTATGGAGAATCTTAAATATGGAAGGAAGAAATGCAGAGATGCCCGGGAAATGAATGGCAATCGAACCCACTGACCACTGAATCCACTGACAACACCAGGAAAGGAAATATTGGGGTCAGGGGGAGAAGATTTCCCAGGTGACCTTAAAACCAGGAATGTGAGCTGGTACTGAAGAGCTATTCCATTTGGGTTTACACCACTATAACTTTCAAGGACTCAGCTAAAAAATAAAAAGTATAATTGCGGTCATCCTACAGCTTATAGACACTGAATTCCAGAAGAGAGGTTGTATTCACAACTCAGGCATCATCCAGTCAAACGGCACTCCATAGATCAATTTTAGTTTCAGGAGATTTCATTTTAAGAACCTTAGTTTTTTATCTTTGCCACTTCAACAACCCTGAAAATGCTTCCAGGTTTTGATTTACAGAAGTATTATCACTGTCAATAAAAGGAATGTACCCGACATACTAAAATCCAATTTAATTACTTCTGTGATGTCTCCTGTGGCTCAAAGGAATGGTAGTTTAACACTTTTTCTGTTTGTAATTTAGTAAATTGAAGGGCTTGCCATGATTGAGACCTGAAAAAGCAGATTTACAACTGATATCATGGAAGTTGAACCCACAGTGTCAGCAACATGGTCTTATTGTGAGGACAGTGATTACATGTATCCTGATCCTCAGACCAGATTCCACGAAGGCTGGCAGTTGAGCGACCCTCGAGGAGTTGACATGGAACCTGCCTGGGATATTTATGTGTCGTGTCATGACCTGGAGATGCTTTGCAAACATAGCCAGAGGCCTGCTTTGAACCAACATCATTCCCACGTCAGCATTGCCCCGAGCTGCTGGAATCCAGATGAGGTCTTAAAAGCTTCACAACAGGAGATGCCAAGCATTAAAATATCCACTCACTCATGCAAGTGAAGAAACCTAGCAAAATACATTCTTTACGTACCACTACATAGTCCATCTGTTTCTCCCCCTAAGGGTCATATGTTACAGATTTATAAGAAGCATTCACACCTACGTGAACAAAGTCTCCACTATCTCTGTGAAATGTAGTCTTTCTCCTTGTTCACAACCCACTTTTTCTTTTCTTTTTTAACATCTTTCCATGTCAGCTCATCCTTTTAAGAAACTTGTTTCATTCCGAAATCATTTCAAGTTGAGAAATGCCTTTGTACCTTCCTATCTCAACAAATCCTGGGGAGATTAAGCCACAGGTTCCATAGGCCATTTTCTGAAATGTGTGAGAATTTAGATTATTAGGGTCATTAAAATCATACACTCTGTAATACCCAGAGCTAACAGCTCACCCTTGCACTTTATGCTGCTATAAAATGCTACCAGAGAAGTAAGCTGCCAAGGAGACCATAATTCTTCCCTATAAGAGAATCCAACACTGTTAATTGCTACAGTAAATTTTGTTAAAGACTTGGAATCCTTTATTCAGGGAAGAAAGGAGGATCACTGGGGCAGGGTGCATTTTCTTCCCAATAATTTTTTTCTTTATGAACAGAATTATTCCTAATGCAAGCACAATGTTATTTTTATCATGACCTTTAGCTGGACTCTGCACATTTCTCCAGAGTTCTCTTTCCCTTCCTTACACATACAAGGATCCTTGACCCTATTAATCTCGTGGTGGCTAGTCATGATCTGCCTTGATGCACTGTCTGTGTCTTTCAAAAACCTTCAAAGACCACACTGCTAACCTCTCCTTTTTATTTTCCTTTCTACATTAACATTTGTAGGGAGAGAAAACTGAGATGTAATCAACGTAATGAAACACTTGGTACACACTCATTGGTCATACAATTCTGAAAGTTAGCAACTCTTTTCCCATAATACCCATTGTGAATCTGACTCAAGCAAGAGAACCTTGGGAAATATCTCTGTCTGGTTTCATGATGAAATATTAAATTACTGTTTTTGAGCAACTCAGGCTGTCACAGAAAAATCACAGAAAATTCCCATCTCTCTTTCATAATCAGTATGACTTTTTAAGAGAACTAGAAGTTAATGACAGCAGCCGTAGACAGCCACAAATTTTTCACTCATCTTTAGACGTGGCAACTGAGCAGTTGAGGGGTAGAGCATGTTTTATGCAACCTACAGTTTAAAATTAAATATGAGAATCAAGAGTCAGATGAGGGTGGGGAAAAATCCACAACGCTAAATGCTAGTCATTACTAACTTCTAGGGAATTTTGCAGCAAGGGGATTTCAGTAACACTGAAAATGAATCTAGCCCTTTGTGAGAAAAACTGTGGCTGAAAATAAGAGTATAGGCTTGAAATCAGGCAGACTTACATTCAGAAGTAAGCCAATCACTAGCCATTTTTAGCTCAAAGAAGTTATGTAAACAATCCATGCCTCAAGATCATCACTCATAAATTGACAATAATATTTTTGAAGACTGACAAGATAAGATGTATAATATGTAAGTAGCATGAACATAGTACCTGTTAATTATGTGATTAGCATTAAAATATGGTGTTATTTGCATAAAAATAATTTGTAGTGCTTATGCACTAGCTAGGCATTTCCATAGCAACAAAGTTAAACTACTTCTTTTAAAAAATTCCCATGATGATCTCATTCCATACAGTTGAATAATTGACATGTTACTATCTTTACATATCTTCTTGATTAATAAATGGCTAATAAGTTATGTATTGTTTAAACTTATTTAATCATACAGAACTCTGAGAATTCACCATGATTAATCTTCACTTTGTTCACAAGAGCTCCCAGTGAATCAATTCTAGGGAAGTAAAACCCACTTAAAAAGTAAAAGCAAACCTAAAAGCCTCAAGTTTCAAAAATTTGCACCACAAACTCAGGTACTCTCCCCTCCCAAGCCCCTGCACCCCACCCCTTATGGTAACACACTGTTGAAGCTGAACTGTAATTTGGCACACAACATTTCTATACTAATGTAATGTGACAATGTTATGATGTTTGCTATTTTTCCTATGATCATAGCCATATTCATCATCCCTAACCTGATGTTAATTAATATAGTTACATTCTATTCTGGACCAATGGTGAAAGCAGAAAAGGATTATTGGAGCATAACGGTTTGATGATGATGATGATGAGTGTGTGTGTGCGCACACGCACATCCGCGTGTGCGAGCTTGCGCGCAAGAATGTATAAGTGATAGGTAGACTTTATATAAGGAATGTAAACTCTCAGGCCTGGCACATAGCAAGCACTCAATAAGTGATGTGGAAAAAAAGTTCACAAATAGCTATAATATGTGGAAAATACAAAAACTGTTTCTCTTTTAGAAGAGGGAAAGATAATGCTCAGCTCAGAAGACCAGCGGAGTTTCCAATTTAAGTAGAGACTGAAAATGCACACAGAATTCTTTAAGTAGATAGAGTGAAAGGAATGTATTCCAGGTAGAATGAGTGCATCCACCAAGAGAAGAAGGCAATGGGGAGGAGAATGGGAAAGTGTCATGTTGTTCAGAAAGCCATAGGTAAGATCACTGACAATAACGTCTCATGGACAAGGTTCTGCAATAGATAAAGATGAAAATGAGAGCTGAGCTCAGACCACGGAGGTTCATGGACTCCAAACTAATGAATTTGGAGAGTGTTCTTGGCCACAGAGATGAACTAGAAATCTTTATGTAAGATTCATTCACCTAGTCCACTTTGATTTAGTGAGTTACTATGATCAGCACTTACATGCAACATGATATGCAAAACACTGGGCTTAGGAGCCAAAAAGATAAAGAATATCGTCCCTGAATGAAGCATATAGTCTTACAGGGAGATAAGACCAAACATAAATAACTATAAAGTAGAGAGTGGTGGCTGATGAAACAGCATTAACAAAACCCCATAGAATTCAAAGGAAAATATTGTCTCTAGTCAGGAGAACCGGGAAGAGTGGATGATATGTCAAGTAGGGAGAATAGGAAGGAAGAACTTGTATGGAGGCATGGAGTGAACTGGAGGAGGGAGGAATAAGTGAGAAACTCAAACTGCAGATTACTACAATAACCGGAAAAAAATAATATTGGGTACCTAAACTACGGCATTGATAGGAAAGAATGGAGGAATTCGGTACACTGCATTCACACTTGTGCACACACCCCTACACACTCACAGCAACTGCTTTTGTCAACAAGTAGGGCATTTAGATGGCAATTTTTGAGGGAAGAAAGGCTTCCACAAAGTTTTCTTTAGAAGTAGACTTTTCCATCATTTGCCTAAGTGCCTCTTTTTTTGAAAGATTCCTTTAAGTTCGTTAATTAGTATGATTTGTCCAAGATTACACGTACAAGCTAAAAAGTATTCCCATCTTCCCATTGTAAATTGTATCTCCAGGCTAACATAAATAAAATGTTCTAGTTATTCTTACCACTTTATGAACTTATCAGAGAGATGACATTTAGGTCTATCAGAGGATGTGTGGTGAGCGGACTTCTTTCACAATGTGGTGTGTTTTTGTTCTTTCCTCTTTTGAAAAGTTTGATGGTCTATTTTTCTTTTTGTTTTTTTATGCAGTTGAAGGCTGCAGTCACAGAATTTATGAATAAATACCTAAGTTGAAAATAATAATTTCATTAAGAAATGAAATGCCCTAAGTTGATTTTTTAAAAGTCAATCTCTATACAGAAAAAGTTTTTAAAATTCCAGGAATGACACTAATTCTATTTGTGAAACTTATAAAGAAACAGTGAGCTAGAGAGAAAAGGCTGATTTTGATCAATTTAAAAAGTGAAGAAAGTGTGTCATGCTACTTTTACAGTTACTATTGTACCTTCTGCAAATTATAGTTTATATGAAAATAAGATTTGCTTTTAAATATTCATTTCTACCTCCATGTCCTCACTACAAAACTCTGAAGTACGAACCAAGAAACTCACATTTCCAGAAAACCCACTAAGAGGTAATGATTTAATCAAAATGCATGTATTCTCAGAACCCTCCAAGTAATTTTCATGCTGATTTGTATAAGAGGCATATCTGGAGACACAGTTATTGGATGACATTTACCTTATTTACAAGAAAATAACAAATAGCCTTATCATTATCATCACCACTACTATCACCCAGAGCTGCGTTCAAATAATTTTCTGTAAAAATGATTTGAAGACAGCATGATACTTAAAGTAGGATCTCGATGTTCCTTTAGGAAATGTATAGCAAATAGATACAGAAAATTATATTCTTCCTACTTAACCAGTATATGAAAGTACACAATCTGACACAACCAAATGCCAACTGTTTTATAAAACATATAAACTAGATTAAGCAAAGTTTGGCAATGAAAGTTCTTTAGCAAAATAAAAAACATTTTCATGCACAAAAGCTCTCTTCAGCTAGCACATGTGATCACATATCTGTCAGGATCAAAGAAGCTTAAAACTTTGCCATAATAAAAGCATAACAAATTATTAGTCTTCTGGTTGTCCTTGAGAATAAGTTTACGTTCTTTTCTATGAAAGTTACTATTCTGTGTATATGTGTGTATATATCTCCTATCTAAAAAAGAGGGAATATGCTAATTTATCTTTGCACTGTTGCAAAGATGGTGGTGCCCATAGCCAACAAGGAGGGAGTATGCTAATTAACTGCCCCACCCTCAAAGATTCAAAGATGGCAGCACCCATAGTCACAAGATGGTGGTGCCCAGTCCCCTCAGGTCTGCCTGCCTCCAGAGTCTCCCAGTCCCCTCAGCCCCCCCCAGCTGCCCATGGCCAGCCCGAGGAGCAGGCAAGCCTCAGATGTTGGCTGCCTAGCCACCTAGGGCCACCGGAGACTCAGGTAACCAGGGATGGCAGAGGCTTGAGCTGCCAGCAGTGGCAGCAGCAGAGGTGTGATGGGGCATCACCTTCCCTTGATTGCTGGGTTGCCTCCCACCCCTGAGGGCTCCCGGACTCCGGACTGTGAGAGGGGGCAGGCTGGGCTGAGGGACCCCCATCTCCAGTGCATGAATAGTCATGAACTGGGCCTCTAGTGTGTGTGTGTGTGTGTGTGTGTGTGTGTGTGTTTGTGTGTGTATCTTTATTAAAATCATCTATAAGTTATTTTCTTTGCTTTATGTACATATAAGTACTGAATCTTATGTAAAGTTATTCATATAACCCCAAATGCGGTGGTTTGTGTGATTTTATTTGTAGAAATAGTGTTTGCAAATGTGTGAAAGTTCACTTGTAATTCTATGAAAGACATCACCGGTAGAATGGAGACTAAACATTTCTCCATCTATGGTGGTGTGATCTTTATAAGTATCTTCCAGGAAATGGTTTACTTTTCATTATTTGCTTGCTATACCTGCATTCAATATTTTGGATAGAAAACTTGGAGAGAGATGGTGAATTGTACACTATTGCTAGGCAACAACTCAGTCCAATGAAATATTATAGTTTGACCCTATTTTCAACATTATGATACATATATCTATGGACATGAAAAGAGTCTCTAACAGAAAAAGGTCAAAATAGGACACAGTCTTTCTTTAAATCCATTCTCAAGCCCAGCCTTCTCATGGAATCCCAGACCTTCAATCATCACCATCACCTACCCCATCATCCTAGAGCTTTCCTTAAATGTGGTAGCATTTATAAACATAAAGCAAGTACCTTATTTTACAACCAGGAAGCTTTATCACAAATATGTTCTCAATACAGAAATGCAATGTTTTACGGGAAATGCTTTTATCATTTTGATAAAGTGCTATAAAGCATGATCTATTTTAACGTTTAGAAACCAAACATCATTCTCCATACCAGTTAATTCAGTCTCAAAATCCTCACTGCAATCACACAGCTTAGACACTACCAGATATTTCACGATACAAGGTGAACGTTGTTTCTTTGTCATGCTTATATTGTTAGACAAAAGGGGGAAAACCCACAAATGGTTAAAATATAAGGGAGAATAATTCAAGGGCAAAGTTTAAACATGTTTTTAAAGTAAAAGGTAGATATTGGCTTGAATACAATAGGGAGTGGAAAAACCATAATGAGAACTGTCACCATTTGCTAAAATTACAGCCCTCAAGATGTAACCCTACAAAATTAAACATTACTCGATATAAAGCAATTATGAAATCTCTTTTCAAAAAACCAGGAGTGGAACTGTCACATATACGACATGAAAACATTATTTTCAACACGGTGACCATTAGCAATTCAAAACAATGGACAACAGTGGAAAACCAAAGAATCACCATCATCGATCACCCTAACAGGTAGCTCACAGCACCCTTGATTAGTACTTTAGTATTTAAGGGGGTCTTTTCTGTAGAAACAACGGCTTCACCTGCTTAGGACAGTGTACCTTACAGACACTAAGAAGAGTCCCCATTTCAGAGCCTGGACTTCAAACTGTAACCAAGATGAATGAGTCCATGTGCGCACAGGTACTCACGGTCATTGCAGAGTGGGCCGCTGAAGGAAGTCATGCTGCAGTCACAGCTGAAGCCATCCCACTGCTGCAGGCACACGCCCTGATTGGAACACGAGTCCTCTTGGCAGGTTGTGCTGGGCCCTGTAACACAATTCAAAAGAAACTTGGTTCCCTATTTAAAAATTCCAAAGCGCTTTCTACACGAGCTAGGTCACATATAGTAGTTGCCAACACCTCAAAGTATATGACCAAACCAGTTTTGAAAGTTCTAGTTCACACACCTGAATTAGAAACAGCGAAGCAGTCATATGAACGTTTTCTGAAGTTTCAAGTGCAGGACAAAATACATTATAATAGGAAATGAAACCAACAAATAGGAAAAGCAAGCACAAAGCTTCCAGTATGATTAGGCATCATCCATAATTCTCTACCACCATTTGAATTTCAGAAAAATGCATGGATCTCCTTAACTTCTCACAATGAATAGAGACACCATGAAAAATAGAGATTAGAACTTCATGAAATTGAGATAACTGAAGAGAGGTATGCAAAAAATGTCCTAGGGCTTCTAGAAGTTTCCCTGCACAAACTATGGATAAAGTTATGATTGTTGGGTGTTTCGGATAGGTATGTTGGCAAGTATCAATTCGCATGCTTTGACAATTTCATGCAATTAAACATAAAATGAATAACTCTGTATAAATGACATGCCCCATTTTAACATACAAGTAAAAAAATGCTATTCTATTTCTAAAGAATCAGAATTAGAACACTGAAAAAAAAAAAAACTAAAAGAAGGATGATAAAGCACTAAAGGTAACCACTATACAAACATAGTCAAGACTGAAAGCCTTTATGCAAACTATGCTACAGAATGAGGTTTCTTGCACACTGTGCAAAAAAAGGAGAAAAATTAAATCTGAACTCAAACAACAGTTACTGCAAAAATGTAAAGAAAAATGTTATTTGGTGTTTTCCACCCGGTATTATGGGGTTTCAGTCTTGTTTTGTACACACAGGGCTATCTACCTTGCAAGTCAGCTTTCATCAATGCAACTTTGTCAGCAAAATAAAAAAAAAGCAAAATATATTAAATGTTAGTAAGCAATACTGAAATGGGGCAAACACAGGAGAATGTTCAGATTCAGAAAGCATGCTGCTGTAAACAGGGAGAGAAATGCTATGTAAAGCAAATAAATTCATATGAACAGCCATAAATCTTAAGCCAAAAAATAAGAAAGCAGCAATTTATTAGAATTTTACTGTGTGTGTGTGTGTGTGTGTGTGTGTACATATATAAAAGGTTTAATTGAGCTGATGACATGAAATGAAGGAACGTTAAAAGGGCTTCTGTAGTTTTTCCTCGCTTGGGTAGATATGAGCACGTCACCGAAGTGACTGATTGCGTTGCAGAACCTCAGTACTAAGAACTGACTTAGGGAAGGTTGAAAATGGAATAGCATCCAACTAAATAACTTTAGAATACAAATTTAAAGTATTCCACAGGAAACACAATTATATAGGTTTTATGAAAATGTCAAAATAGACACCAGCAATTGGGGTAACTGCTTTAGCGAGGGAGAATTCTCTATAAGTAGCCTTTATATAAGTTAATGTTTTTGTAAAATGTCCATTTTAACATGATTCTTAAAATCAGATTTCTATTATGGTTTTCTTAAAGGTATTCTTCATAGAAGTTATTATATGTAGTCTAACTCACGTGAATTTTCACAACCATAACATTCTAAATACTAACTATATAATAACAATAATTTTGGCAATGTAGTAATAATAGTTACTATTAGTAACAGTTGTCATTAATAATTGTAATCATCTCACAGGCCTGAGAGACTGAATAGATGTAATAGTTTTTCTCACCTATTGCATCAAATAACCAAGAACCACTGAATTATTTAGTTTTTGTTGTTCTTCTAATCTGTGAGAGGTAAGTGGTCTGATGATCTTTATCTCATGGTAGTAAAGACTGAAAATAGTGTTTTCTAAAAAAAAAAAAAAAATGAACTCTTAAAGCAATAGTCCTTAGCACATTCCTCTCTGGGATAAGCATTGGGTCAAGCAGTGGTGCAAGCTCAGTGGCTGTTTGATCAAGGGATAGGTGCCCCCTTGCAGAAAAGAGCAGGAACAAATACTGATGAAGGGCCAGATTTTCATTTTTGTAAAAATGATCAGAAATACAATTACCAAATGATGTTAAACTCTAAAACTGGTAAAATTGCAACACTAAAGAGTAATCTCCTCATATTGTGGAGCAGCAACTCGGGGTACCTGCCAAAATTTATGTAGCCATAAAGACATGCTTTTATTACTATTTTTTTCATTATCACAACAGTCTTTTTATATTCCGGTATTACAAAAGAATGCATGCTTATGCCTGACAAGATACATTTTTCAAAATATTCACTTTCTAGAACAATATTTAAACATTGGCAGACATCTGGCCTGCAATTTATTTTTCCCTTTAGTTATATTATGTCCCTTTATTTTTATCATATAAAAAAATTTAGAAACAAGCCATAAGGACATTTGTATTAAGTGGTTAAAAGATAAGGATATGTCTGAAAAGGAAAGTGAAGGTAAAACTACAATCTCTGGAAACCAAAGAGACAATAGCTAAAAGTGGTTAGATGTCTGGGCTTTAAGTAAGGTAACTTTGGGTTCAAAGCTTCCATCATCCACTTATTAGCACTGTGACCTCAGAAATGTCACCTCCCATCTCTGAGGCTTGACCTATTTATCTAAAAAAGTCTGTATTACCTAGTTTATATAGTTTTGAAGAGTAAATAAAATAGCATATGTGAACTTAATATCACCAGTGCTCAATGGTAGCTTTAATAATTATTTCTGTCATTTAAAAATGCATTTTGGGGGCTGAATGTTAGGAGTCTATGCAAAGAGTATCTAACTTAAAAAAAAAATCACTGACTTCATGTATGAAAGTTAACTGGACTCAATACTGAGCTAAACTGAGCCTGGTTATCAGTCCACCTTGCCTTTTTTAAAAAATATATATTTTATTGATTTTTTATAGAGAGGAAGGGAGATGGATAGAGAGTTAGAAAAATCAATGGGAGAGAAACATTTATCTGCTGCCTCCTGCACACTCCCCACCAGGGATGTGGCCACAACCAAGGTACATGTCCTTGACTGGAATTGAACCCAGGACCCCTGAGTCTGCAGGTCAATGCTCTATCCACTAAGCCAAACCGGTTAGGACCCACCTTGCCTTTTATGTAAGCAGGACAATGCCATCTCGAGTTGTAGAATTTAGTGTGGTTCTTGGACCAATAGCAGCAGCTTCATTTAGGATCTTGTTATCAATGTATATTCTTGGGCCCCATCCTGGACCAACTGAATCAGAAGCCCTGGGGGTGGTGTCCAGTAATTGGGTCTTAATTATACAGGCATTTCTGACACTGGCTAAAGTTGGAGAAAGGTTCATCCTCAAGGAATGTGCAAGCTCCCTCCCCTAGCTAATATGCGGTATAAACACACGCGCTCTTACCAACGAAGATTAGTTGAAATGAAAAGTAGCAAGTGAATATTTAGGGAAATCCAAGAACTTCTTGCATAAAAGGGACTTAGAGATTTTTAGGTCCTTTTGGGTGGGAATGATAGAAAATACTGAAAAGATATTTAGTTGTGTGAAATTTGTACTATTTCTATTAATACAAAAGTTAAGTGAGCCCAAAGTGATTTGGAATCAAAATTCTTGAGACAATAATATCTAGGGAGAGAATTTATGGAGTACTTAGAATATGATCACAAATCCTAAAAGCATGTAATTATTCCTATGACAGGTACATCTGAGATTCCTAGAAAAACATATAGGGTAGAAATAAGCATAAATTAAAAGTTGTTAATATTGATGTTGGAATTAAAAAATGAGGAAATTGTCAAGGCAGAAAGGCAAGGGTAAGATACTATTCCAAGAAAAAAAACAAGAAAAGAAGAATGAGGTAAAAGAGGGCGAGAATTATTAAACCTCAGATATGAAAGCATCCTACATAAGGTAGGAAGGAATCATTGTTTTCAATGGCTTTCCAAGAGGATATACAATTCAGGCACCTTCATCAACTTCCCCAGTAGAGTATGTTGGAAAATAACATGAAATATATTTTCTGCTAATATTCTTTCTCAATACATCTTCCTCTCATCTCATGTGCCAGTGGTGAGGGATCATGTGTGTTTGTGGTTTTCTATCTGGTGTGTGTTTAGTTGTGAATGTGTCTGTCTGTCTTTTCTCCCATTTTTTTTAAGGATGAGATGTAACTTATCAAGCAATTGGTAGAAAGGCCTATTTTTGAAAAATATTTTCAGGATAGTTTGTAGTACTTTTTTAAAAAATGTACTTATTTTGATGAATTAGACAATGTTCAAGAATTCCAGTTATATCTCACATTATTGTACCTATCCACTGGAAGGGAGTTATTCACTTAACAACTTTGCTTTGGTAAACTGGTGAAGGAGAAAACACGAGTTTCCCTCTGTTTTACAGAAAGTGTTATTCTAAAACTTGAAAGAAAGAAAATAAATGTGGTGATAACATTAAAAATGAATTTGACAGAGGTGTTCATTAAATAGCCTTACCCTCCGGCAGCGTTAAAATACAGTTTGAATTTCATCTGACTTTTCAGAGAAGTATATGTTGCAAAGAGAAAAAAATATATTTTCAAATAAAAAAAAATTCCCATGTGCTTAGGTAATTGCTAAGTCTAATGGCATTATTTGGGCTGAGAGAAAATTATTCATAATCTCCCAGGGGATAGGAATTCACATTTCTTTCTTTTCTTCTCCCATGGAAAATTTTCTTATGAATTTAAAGTTTTCAAAATGGCCCAAACTGTGTTCAACATTAAAGGAGAAGCAGCAACACATTCAGAACCACAAAATTCAAGATAATGTGATTAAATTACATTTATGGAGGGAGAATTGGCTCAAATAATCTGAGGTGTTGAAGTGAAAATTATCTAAAATGGAAGTAGCAATCAAAAAATACTCCTACAGATCTTAGTCTGATAGAAAGCACACACACAAAAATACAGGAAGATGCTTGAACACATTTCTGAAGAATGGAATGCTAGTCTTAAGTAGGAGGAGAAACCAATTTTTGCTAAAACAAACTGATAATATATACACTCATGCTGCTGAGTAGATACAAACAAAAAAGTAATTTCAGAATGGTATCTAAACTTTATTCTCTTGTTATATCATATTGAATGTATATTTCAAACCATAGACTCAAACTGATTAGCACTTGCTGGAATAAATATATTTTCAGAGCCTAAATGGGATTGTCTAGTTAATGTTATAAAACAAGCATTGCAGAACTGATTAACATACTATGTAAGCTATAGAATGCAAAGAAGTGGAATATAATAAGAACCATGGGTATAGCTCCTGTTTGACATCAGGCATAGTGTAGGCCTACAAACAATCCAGAAAAAATTAAGGTTTATGTGATGAAAGGTTAAAAACATGAATAAGAATTTCTAAGCCCTCAGTGGGGCATTGCCCGGTTGGCAGAAATACATTTTGCTGGCTAGAGAGATTTGCTCTCATGTACAGGTAGAATTGGGATGATTAGAGTGTGATATAGCAAAATCTAGTACCTTCGCACCCTCTCTCAATCTGTCCATTGCAGAAAAGGGCGTCTGAGATGAGGTCTGGAAGCCGTCCATTCAGATCGACTGATGCCAGGCAGCCTTGAAAGCCCTCTTTGGCATGGACAAGTTTTGGCAACGATTTGTATGTTTCTTTTGCCACTCCTCCTATATACAGGTCACCTGTGGAAAGAGCAAAGTTTTGGTCACAAAAGGAACTTGTCCTTGACTTTAAACATACAATAGGTCGGGAAAATATATATAGTGAGGTTTACTTTCCATTAAATTAATGAAAACAAACTAATTTTAAAGCTAGTCATTTTCCTACAAGCACAAACCAATAGAATGCACTGAGTGCCACTCAGTGTGGTCAAGTGGGAGGAACATGGGCCAAGCGGTTACATGTTCCTACATTGAAACCTGAGCCCATTATTTCCAACTCTGTAACTTTAAAGATTTGTTTTGGGGTTTTTTGTTTGTTTGTTTCTCTGATCATTATTAGTCTCATTTCCAAAATAGAAATAAAATCTGTCTCAGAGGGCTATGTGAGGATTAACGGAAAATATAAGAAGTATTCATCATAGTGAAAATATGGAATAGTCAATAGGTGTTATTATCAAACCTACTTTCTGCTTGGAGAAGTTGGGTCTTTCAGTTTATCAGAAGTTCAACAAATTCTCTCTAGGGTCTAAAATTACTTTTTCTCCTATGCTTAAGCCCATTATCCTTGCCTGTACCTATTTTATTGCTAACTTCCACAACAGTCTGGATATACCTGGATTTTTTGTCCTTTTTAAATTTTTTAATTTTTTTTTTGTTTGCTAAAGTTATACCACTTTGAATTCTTTATGCTACACTGGGATCTGTTAACAAGCTGTCAATTTCCCCAAAAAATTTTATTGCACTTTCTAATGCAGCGCTTTGCTCTAGTTTGTCATCTTCATGTGTTTAGGTTATGGGCCACTACTTTAAAAAATAAACTGCAATGTATGTTTGACTCTGTTTCCTTTCCCAGAACAGATTACTCACCACATCTCAATGGCATTGAGTAGATGTAATTACTGGACTTTGGTTCATTAAACACTTAATTAATGCAGAACATAAGGAGGGTGACCCCCAAATTCCATAATCATTGACCCTGTCTATAACTCCTGATAAACATACTTTCTTTAGCTACTTCTGACTTTCGCCATTTGCATTTTCTCTCACATTAACCATTCTAACTTTCATGCCACTTGATACCTTTTCCCCATTTTAACACTAATCCCTTGTACTCTCATACTTACTGGAACCCCTCTGTGTTGTCTTCCTGGGACTTGGGAACAGGGAGAACCCATGCACATGCTGTTTGTTTAATCGTGAGCAATAACATCCTAGCCTCTGACCCAGAAACCTTATGTGTTCTGCCAGCATCTGTGAACCAGTGAGAAGCTAACCAATGATAGGTAGGGTAAAAATCAATCTACAGACATAACACTCTTGAATTACATTGATGAGTACACTGAGCTTGCTGAAAGTCATTTAGCCATAAAAACTGAGAACTTAGGTCCCTGACTTACTAAGTAAGGCTCTAAGTATTACACTGGAACATCATTAACCCTGCATAATTTGCACTGAAGGTACTGGATGTTTTTACTTCCTCCACCTCTTAGAGAATTATAAACATCTCTTAACTGTTAACTATTAATATTAAAGATGGCATGTTCTTGGTCTGAGGTGGAATACCATTTTCAAAATAATTTGATTTTTTTCTACATGTTTCCTTTTTCTTCTTAGACTTTCCTCTCTTAAATTTCAAGCCATTGTGTTTTAGATGCCTCAGAGAAGAGAAGATAAATGAACCATAAACTGAAGTTACAAATTATCTTTCTATATGTGAGTCTTAAAAGCCAAGACTTTTAGAGTAGTGTAGAGTACACAGGCAATTACAGAAGAAGAGCATAGCTATCCTGCCTCTCCTATGGGCGAGCAGGAGAGAAAGTTGGAGGAGAAGACATGCGAGCTCAGTCATTGGTGAATGCCAAAAAGAAGACATTGTGCTCTGACTTGAGGGGGAACTGTGAGGGATGCTAAAACCTCAGGTAGGCTTATGGGATGATATTGACCTGTGTGCATTTCCCCAAGAGAACTCGGAAGCAACAGTGAGAACCCTGAGAAAAAGGTAAATTTGAACAGACTGAGAGTTTAGGAAGACTCACAGAACTTCCCATAGTCTATTGTGGTATAAGAACAATGGAACAATTTCCTGAGTGGCACAAAAAATAAGCAGAAAATGACTGACCTGAAGGGGTTATGCATAAAAGAAGGAAGGTGCTGGGTAGCAATTCATTGAGTACCTGAGCTATGAATACAGACTATCTAAGAGCAGCTCCTGTGCAATTTCTCTCTACATCCCCCAAATTGGTACCCAGGGAAATCTCTCACCCCACTTAATTTAGACACAATCTCAGGGAAATAAGAAAACTAAAATTGTCTGAGATGATATTTTTACTAACTCAACAAATCAGAGCTCAATATAGAAACCAAGGTGAGTTCTAGAAAAATAGAGATAGATTTCTTGCACATCTGAGATTGTGGGCTGAGAGTCATACTGTTACATGCCAAATGTCAAGGCAGGAAAATGCTCCCTACACTAGTTTATTAAACTAAAATTGTTAGGAAATTCCAGCTCTCCACTAGACCTCATAAATGTAGTATTAGGAACAGTGGGTGTTAAATAAAGAATTTTTGGCACTGCTTCAGATATAGAACTCAGTACTGAAAGTTAGGTAGGAAACGCTGTATTTGATAAACAATCTCGTCCTTTGTGATGTCCCTCACCTGGAGGAGAGAAAGACTGTGTCTTTGTTTTACATTCTCCCACAGTGCTAGTATCAGGCTATATAGCGCAATGGGCACTCAATAAATATTAAGAACACAGTAGGAAAGAAGAAAGAAGAATGATAAGGCAACCCATGGGGAGAGCACTAATTCTAAAAGGCATTGACTTCCTTTCCCCACTTCCTGCCACAATCCTATTTTTTCTTTCTATTAGCAAGCTTATTTGCTGAACAACTTTTTAAAGTGTATTAACGAAAAGTAGTAAGCTTTCCCTTACACTACTACAGAGCAGAACGATCAATTCAAGCTGTGCAGGATACAAGCCTCAAACACACCAAGGTGGGTGGGTTTGGCGTTGTAAGTGGGGGCATCATTTTCATTCCTGAAGCTGCACTTAGTAACCCACTTAACATGGTCCTTACAAACTCTTCATACAACAGACAGTGGTCTAAGGTCCCCTGTTGCGTTGCCATATGAAGACAACAAAGAAAACCCTTAAGTGGCCTGAGACATGTGCGGCATTAGCACTTCATCAGAGATGCAGCTTCTCCTTTTGATCCTCGGGGTGCTAGCAAGAAAAGGACCCATTAGCGTTAATGGGATCTCCCAGGCAACATCCTGAGCACGGGAAGGAGGGTGTGCCTTTTACTGACCTTGTGTGAAGGAGAGCCAGGATGGACATCCTCTAAGAGCCGGTTTCCTCTAGAGGTGAAGCCATCCTGTTGCCCCTTCTTCAAGCTATGAGTGCTTTTTATTCAGACCCTTTAAGCAGACCATGGATGCAACTGACAAGGCAACAATGGAATTGGGATATTTTTCACAGAAGATGCAGAGAACATGTACAAACAAAGCCAGATAATCTCGAAACATCAGTTGCTTTTTAATCTCAAGAATGCCCTTATGTTTAGCACAAGTGCATATGTATGTATGTACGTGAATATCACAGGTATCCATTCCCTAGTAGGCAGTAGTGAGTAGTAGGAAGTAGTGCACAAGCTTTTAAATTATCTAGGGCTACAAATCCTGCCTCTACCACGTATTGGTTGTCTCAGCGTAGGCACGTTGTTACATAACTTCTTTAAGAGTCAGATTCTTCACCAGCGAAATGGGTCAACAATGCCCACCTGTGAGAATAATAAAGCATATGTGTGAGCACTGGGGTACAGCATTCGCTCAGCCCATCGCTGCTACTGGTGTGGTTATGTGGGCATGTCTGGTAAGGACTATGCATCTATAGTGTATCTCATTCTATGTTGATTGCACTGAGAGACAGAAGAGCGAGTCCAGGTAGTGCCCTTGTTTCTCGGGTAATGGACTATCAAGGTGTCAAGCGCACACATTTTATTCTACTTGATTCAGTTTTCAGTCATTTGTGTCCTAGAACTGTGTCTTGCACTACACTATGGGCAGCTCAGGAAGCTCTGCTGACATACTCAGAACCTCTTAAGCTGCCCATTTTACCAGCATTGAACCTGGTAACATAAACAGGACAGTTGCTTGATAAATATCTCCTAATTTGATAAAAACAGATTAAAAGACACAAAAATTATATGAAGCCCAGGGGTCAGGTTGTAAGGTTCATGCTGAATGGTGGTATGGACTTGGATGGTGAGGTGGAGCTTCCTGGAAGAGTTTAGGCCAGAAGGGAATATGGGACACATGATGTTGTAATGACATATATATATATAGGTTGTAGGCATGGAAACCAGCACAGGTTTACCATGGAGCTAAAATGAATACAGCATTCAAAAAAGAGCATAAAAGGCCAGACTTGGCCAGAAGAGAGAATTTTTCAAAGGGGCCCTGGTAAATAAAGAGCGTTGGATAAGTCACCTCAAAGAAGGGCAATTGTAACACAATAGAATAGATGACTACTGGCTTAAAACTGAAAGCTGAACAACAAAAACGTAAATCCCCAAATAGAAGCCATGCAGGCTAGGAAACAAGGGAAAGTGAAGCAAGAATACTTTGGAAAGAAGAGATTAAATTATAATTTAACATGTACCACCTGGAATTTGAGTAGGCATGCCCTATTGGCCTGAGATGATGTAATGTGGGAGCTTAGAGAAAAGATGGTGGGGCTGTGAGACATGGCTTGGGAGCCATCAACCAAAAGCAGATGAAGTGGTGTAAGAGGTTTTCTCTTCTCTGAAAGCAGGGGACATAGGCAATTAGAGCGAGGGCTCCAAGGTCCCCCTTGCAGCAGCAGGATGCAAGTATCGGGGTATAATTAGTTCTTTGACTCAGCTTTCCTATTTATTCAAATGGATTTTTGGTGCCTCTTAAACATCTCACTTTCATTCTAATTTAAAAAACAGCATATTTATACAGGACATCTGCTTTGTAGATTTGGGTAACTAAAACTCCAGGGAGACGTGAGGCTCCAGCAATTTCTTGTAAGTGGCACTTGAAAAAAGAAAAAGCTGAAGTAGGTGATACACACTGCCTCCCTTTCCCTCTGGCAGGACTGGAGAAAGCACAATTCTGGTATGTGAGCACTGGACTTTGGACAGCAAATTTGGAGACAACTCTAATTTTTCTCTCAATTCTTGTGATTGGCTAGTAGAATAAGTGCACACAGGCTGGAATGGTTTCTAAGAGCTATTCTGCAGTAAAAGTGCATCCCCTTATCCCAGGGAACAATCAAGCTCTGCCTCCAAATTTGTATCGCCTTTATTGCTTATCGTTTATTGCATATCCACAAATGAACACCTGCAGGTCAGATCTTGACCATATACCTTAAGAGAGCATTTCTTTGGGAGGCAAATAAAATGTAAACCTTGTTTTATGAAAGGTGTGCCCTGATAGGAGAAAAAAAAATCATCTATAACCCCTAGGGAACAAAGAGTCACTTATTTACTCTTTTTTTTTTTTTTTTTCCTGGAAGAAAGTCAGAGTCACTATTTCCTGTGATTGCTTAAGTAATTGATATTAAATTACTGAAAGCAAAAGCATGGGAGCCATTAATATTTCTCTAATACATTTGAGCCTACAAGTAGATAAATGGAAACTTTTAAAACAAACCACACATGGGATTGAACAGCTAACCCTATCGAAAACCACGTCTGAGTTCAAAGCACAGGAAATATTCAATATTGAAGTCAAAGTTGGCACCTCAACTAGATGTTTTGTTCTAAGATACAAGAGCTGTGTCCTTTATAGATCTCTATGAAAAAAGTCAGGTACATTTAGAAACTCCTAGATGAAGAGCAGCTCAGTGGTGGACAGTTTGATTTATGACTTATTCTCTAGCTTTTATACACCTTAGTCTTCCTCAGTACAGTAAGGGTTCAATCCTAGAACTACTTGTGTTTACTTCTGTAGGTGATGCCTGTGAATCATTTTCAGGCTTGTCGGGCTTTCTAAGTTCAGTCTAAAATCAAACCATCATCTTTCCCCTTGCTGGAGAACTATGTCCAGATATCCCTGTTTTATAATAATTGCATTTCTAGTCTCCCTGATACCCAAAAGGAAAGTTCAAAATTATTTTTAACTCCATTCTGTATCTCAGAGCTTACATTCAAACTACTGCCAATACTTCTGACATTTGTCTTTTCTATTTTCATTTCCTTTTCCAGTACTTGTCTTCTTTTCCCCTTGTATACCTTTCATTCAGTAACTTGTTATCAGGCATCCCTGCCTCCATCCATCCTCCTCATCAACACCATGATCAGTCTTCCCACTGTGTCTCGTTTCTTCAGTACCTTCCTCTCTCTTCTAAATAAAGCCTGAAGTTAGCAGTGTTCAGGACGTTGTATTATCCAGCCTCAGTCACTATCTCTAAACTTTGAACAATATTTCTCCTTGACTTTAGCCTGGAAGAGAGTTAAGATAGCATCCATCCCCTCCCTATATCCTAATCTTTAATCAAACTGTATTTTTCCAATAGTGCATGTTCATGTCGCTTCATCATTCTTTACTGTACATATTACTTCTATCATGAACAACTTTCCTCTCCCAATCTTCCATTTCGAAACCCTATTCAATTTGGGGGACTCTACGGATATTCTTCTTTGTTAATGTATTTGTTTCCCCAGTCATAGGCAAGTATAACCTTTGAGTCCATGTAATGTTTAAATCTCTTTTCTGGCAATTACTATTTATTTCCTAGTTCTTTGTGTGGCTGTCTTATCTTCCAATTATTTTATAAATTACTACAAATATTATGAACTAAGTATTACTATATTCTTGTTTTCAATTAGTAGGGACTCAACGATTACTTGTTCTCATTGAATAAACAGATAAATCAGCAGGTTGTAAGCAATAATCACTTAAACAGTAAGGGCATACTGAAGGTATTTTCTGGGTTACACCACTCTTATTTATCCCTGGTTTCCTACTCTCAGATAATAATAAAGTCAATTGTGGAAAATATTTCTACTGACCCCTCTCTTGAATATTATCCAGTTCATTTTGATAATTCAATGCAGTGGCATTTTTCCCCATTCTGATAGAATAATTCATGACAAATTTTAACTGACATACATTGCGTTTATTTGTAGAAAGAGGCAGACAAAGATAGAAGTAGTGCATGGTATCACTGTGTGGTAACTGGGAACCTCTTCATGAGCCTTCTGCAGTTCAAAGACTCTACTTTTAGCTTCTTGCCAACCATAGTCTTCCTGGTCCTACAGGCTCCCACACCCAAGAGTAATGGTATATTGTTTGTGCTAAAAAGACTTTACATTTCACACAAAAATCACCGAGGCAGCTGAATTTCTATGTTACAGCTCTGAGTGAGAGCTCCCCTCCCCTCTGCTTGGACTTCTTGGTAATCAGTGTCAAGAACTGCCTTGGTCAAAACCAGAAAAGACAGCTCTGGCTTTATTATTACAACAGCACACATTGGTGTAGTATTCTAAACTTTACCAAGCACTGGCACATGTAGTGTTTCATTTGGTATTTACCTGGTGAGCTGTGGCTCAAGGCCATAATACCATAAAGACACTATAGTTCAAGGCTATGATACCTGAAGATGGCAGAGTCTGATTCTAAGCCCAGGTCTTTTACAACTATAATTCTTGCTTCATTTACACTGCTTACACACTGTATACTCTGAGTGGCAAGTAGCAAATTTGTAGAGCTTCGCTAGTACAAAATGTAGAAATGTTTAGCAGTACCTTGGTTGATGGAGGGAAGTAACCGTGATAAGCATTCGCAGATGTCCAAGCAAAATAATGCAGGTTCCCAGGACAAAACTGGGGGTGGGGCTCAGCTCCATGTTTCGTAATCTCAAGAAGATAAAGTCAATTTGCTTCCATAGCATAAGTATTAGGTATCACAATTTTGACAAGTGGGTAGAATTCTTAAGACTCCCAAATTTGATTTTTAGATATCTCAGCTACTTCTCAATTGCCTCCCACAAAGAGATAAGTAGGACACTGACACTCATCCTCTGCCCAATCTAATATCAGTGTATGAACAGATGGGGGGATGCCAACCAGTTCAGACCTATAGTGAGCCTTTAATGTTTTCCTATAGTGAGCCTTTGAGAGTTAATATTGACATTATGTTTCTGGGCAGGAGAGAAAAATGCTTTTGATATTCTGAAATTGCTGTTGGAGCTGATATTCTTGAAATAAAAATTTCCCCAAAATGAGACCTTTTTTAAAAGTGCGGTATAAGACTCACAACATGAAGACAGATTTTGTTTGTGTGTTTGGCCAGTCTCCTGTGAGGGAAAGCTGGTGGGCATGTGAAATGGGAAATGAAATAAAATTGCAGTGCATGTGTATGTGGCAACCCATCTTCCTCCAAACCCACTGTGCCAGTGACACTGTGGCAGATGGGGGAGGAGTCCAGGCATAGAAACTCACGCCCAGCTAACTTCATCTCACAGCTTTGCAAATCTACCTTTTGGTTAAAGGGGTTTAAATAGTTTCATTTGTTTTCCTTTATTCCCTGTGCAAGCGGCGGCCAGTTTAGATGCCTCCAACATCCTTTAGCAGCACACAATTCTGTCACCATTTCGGGTTTCGTTATCCTCTCCCTGGAACTGCACACACTCAGAGGTTCTTGAGCTCACAGGTACCGTTAACCTTACATACGCAGTGCCTAGGTTCAAATGGTGCTTTGCCTTTTCTCATCCCACTTACTCCTCATACCAACTCTTCACAAGAGGCAGGAAGTTATTATTATCCTTACCTTTTCAGAAGGTGAGCAAACTATCCTTCTGAAAAGATAAGTAGCCTGTCCAAGGCAATACAAGCAGCACAAGGAGAAAAAGCCCTGCCAGCCTCCCAGTCCAGGCTACCTCTTTTCCTACTGTACCACATCGCCTATTTTTACTAAAAACCATCTCAGTGACAGAAATAGAATTGGTGGAGGAGTCTAGAAATGACTGTTCCTGAAATTAAAAATGACTCACAACTAAGGGACCAGTAAGCAGACCTATGCAAATTTGTTCATCTGCCCTGAGAGTGTAAGTAGCTCAAGGTAACTATTTGGCTTTTTTTAAAAAAATTATTATTATTATTTTACAAAATTTAATTTTTCTATTTCAAAACAAAGGAACATTTATTCTGGGTGGGGAAGCTCTGGTGGTATATATGGAAAGTATAAAAGACCAGTTCTTCCTCGTAATAATGGCCTCTTTAATGCAGGTTAAAAAAATGGCACCTGCTCTCAGCTCAGATATACAGGATAAGAGGTAAAGCCCTCAGCAGTTTTCTGGACAGCTTGAAAGAACAGTAAGGTACGAGGCAAAACTTTACAGAATTGACAAAAAACTTCTAAAATGTCATGAGCTTCACTGAAACTCATATTTCTTAAATACTTAAACTTTTCTGTATTTTTTTTCAAAGAAGGAATTCCTTCTGTGCTTGAAGGATAGAATATTCTCAATGAGGTCATGAGGCCCCCCCTGGAATGGGGTTATTCCCTTAGGCATGTCTCCAAATACTTTGTTCTTCCACTATTTAAGCTACTCTTTTTTAAAAAAATGTATTTTATTGATTTTTTACAGAGAGGAAAGGAGAGGGATAGAGTTAGAAACATCGATGAGAGATAAACATCAATCAGCTGCCTCCTGCACACTCCTCACAGTCTCCAATCATTCCGCCAAGTGCTATACTTGCCTGGGCCTGCACCTATCAATGTTCCTGTTCTATAAACTACATATTAAGGACATTGAGCAATTAAAATTTGAAGCTGAAGTATTTGAGGAAGACTTCAAGGGCCAAGGAGATAGAACCAATGTACAGGCTCTATGCGAAGCATAGGGAAGGGCAGAGCATGTGGAAAGTGAAAATAAAATATCCAATTCTTTTGCAATCACCAAAGTGAAATTTTCAGCACCATACACTGTAGCAATGTAGAAGTATGAAGAACTTCTAGGGTGAGGAGAAAGTAGTTTTACAGTTGTGAGTACATGAAGCACATTTTATTCTAGTAATATTTATTAATTACTGTATTATTTTTTATAAGAAAAACTGTCAACTTACTTTTGCCCCACTCTGTATGTGGAGGAGAAAATGCATTTTATTATATGAAAATTTCCCTAAGATTAAAATACATACTATCTTTCACTCTAGATAATCATAAGAAAACCTTTCTAATATGCTGGCAAATATACTATATAGTAGTATTTAAATACTTCTACAGACTTGAGTTCAAATTCTATTTGTAGACAACTCAGCTTTTCTGAGTCTCCTTTTTCTCATCTATATGAGCATTAATAGCTCACTCATCTAATTATTGTCAAGGTTAAGAGACCAACCTGTGGTAGAATAGCAGAACTGAAGTTCTGACCAAGGTGCCAGCACTACAGATATGAGACAATGTGAGTCTTAGATAGCTAAATGCAAAATTTACAAAGGAAATGATAAAATACTGGTTCTCAGACCTTGAGCCCCTCAGTTACATTAAGGACATCATCTTCATAACAACAATAAAGGAAATTAAGAAGTCTAAGAAACTGGAAAGAAAGATGCCTAAAAATATTTTTTGATGTATGTAGGTCTTACTATGCAATAAATGTGAGCTTACAACTTAGCCTCAAGTTTAGTGAGAAGGCTCTTAGATCTTCTTGAAAATCTGCTTTGTTTCCTGCAGGTGGGGGATACAGGACTAGTGCCTGACATATTAAGAAAGTTCACACAGAAGAGGAAAAATGAAAGCTTTGGGAATGGGCTGCACTTCCAAGGCTCTCAGGGCTGGCGAGACACACAATACATGAGCATCCCTCATGGGCAGCCGTGGGCTCCATGTGCAAGTAAGCCAGGCAGGACTGCCTGGGGTGGAGCAGACCCCAGCAGGGAGGCTGGTGAAAGGAAGAGAGGGCATAGCCACCCCACAGGGCTTAAGGATAGGAGGTCCCATCAGAGGAACCTTGGATGAACTCAGGAGCACACCAGGAAAGGAAGAGTGAACTTGAGGATTTGTCAGACCAGGAGTCGGGACAGAAGAGCATCTACTCTAGTCACCAAGCTGTGGGAAGACGGTAACAGGAAGGGACAAAGCTGAAATGCCCCTGTTTCTGCCTGTGATTGGCCCACACAGACTCTCACCCAAAATTTCAGTTTTGATTAATAAGTAGCTTAGATTGGATAGTTTTTAAAATATTTGAATTGCAGTTGTTTTATAATGTAAAATGATTACAGAATTGTCTTAAGAATGAGCCCAAACATTTCCTTAAACTGGTATATGATACAAATACCTCAACAAAATATATGTTAAAGTGATGGTTTGAGGTAAAAATACTGTAGCTTGATTAGATTCAAACATCATACTTCTTTAACAATATCACATTTGAGCCCTTAATCTGGTGCCTGACCTATAGATAGTCAATAAGTAACATTATTCATTGAGTTAATTATGATGATAATGACAATAATGTAGATAGTTTATTATAACGTAACTCTGAATAGAGAACAGACAGATGCCAGGCCACAAGGCAAGCTCTCTCATAAAGACACTCAGTTCTGCACATGACCATCACTGTGCATCATTCAAACTTGTGTCTCGGCAAGTGTTCCAATAATTCTGTCACAGACCATCAAGTTTCTCAAAAAAGATGGGATCATTCAGGTTAAATGTATAAATGCCCAAAGTAGACACAGTACATTAGTACTAGATCTTTTTTAAAAAATCCCTGAACTCCCAGGGAAAACCAGTGATGGGAGATGTAAGCAGTGTGTGGGGTGGGAGTGGGGAGTGAGTCTACTGTACAGCCTGGCTAGGAATGTTAATAAGTAATCTCCAAAAAATCCTGGGACTACCAGATCGGCTGTCCCGTGCCAGGGTAGCTATGGGGATAACAACATTGCCGACAGCTGTTATGGGCAGGTGGGCCTTATGAGTCTGCCCTGGTTATGAACCCTTGAGTTTCCAAGAACACACTGGCTGAGCTCCTGCCTCCTTGGGAGAATTCAATGAGATCCCAGGTGTAAACTATTTATACTAGTGCGTGGGATGTGACAAGCCCTCAGAAATGGTTAAAATACTTATTATTGCTATTTAATATTACCGTCATTACCTAAAAGGAGAGACGTTTACCCTCCCTAAGCCTTACTTTTGTTTCATCATCTGAATTGTGGACCTAAGTGCAGCCAGCCTACCACTCTGTCATGAAAATGAGAGGCCCTCTCTGCACATCTTAACTAGTCCTCAGTAAAGGTGGATGCTGGAGATGATAGTGGTGCACCTACCTTGCCTAAAGACACAAAAAACAGAGATGGTATTTCAGCCAAGCCTGCCTAACACTGCCTTAATCACAATGCTTTATTGCTTCTCACGTCGTTCTTAAGACAAAACACAATAATTAATTGCAAAGACCAAGGCAGGGCCCTTTTTAAACACAGACTTAGGAAACCACACGAATGTGGCATTAACAAGAAAGCCCGACTGACCGAATGTTCCCCTGCAGCAGCACTGGAAGTCCCCTCCAGTGTGTGAAAACAGGGAGCCAGCAGCAGCTCCGTGCCACCAAAAACCTGCTTTCCTAAAGGAGTAACCACGGCAAAATTGGCTTCAGAGCATCTCTACAGCAGTGATGCTAAGCCCACCTCATTTCCAGTCTATTTCAATGTTAACCCCTTGGCTCAGGAGGAGTTGTGCAGGCTCAAGGGGTAGAAGCTAGTTTTCCTCGGAGTCATAGTGAAAGGGGGTGGCAGCTGTATCACCACCAAAGCCCGACCTAAATGTAACAACCGCCGGAAAGTAACGGCGAAACTTACCTGGGTGCAAGGTCTGGGGGCTGGACAGGCAAGAGACCTTCAAGATTCCACCCACGGAGCCAAACAAACAGCCCAAGGCCAAGCTGCAGCCCTGATAAAACTGGTGCAGTGAAAACACCCTCCGTAATGGCCATCTGGAATTTCTCAGGATGGCCAAGGTGCAGTTGTACAAACTCCCCTCCTGAACTTCAATCAACAACCTCCCCCACCACCTACTGCAGACAAACCTGATTGGCTCAGCAGCAGCATAAAGAAGCTTTATCAGGTTTGTGTGGTGGTGACTTCCCTGGCCTGTTTCCCTGGACCTAGGAACCTCACCCGAGAGCAATCAATAAACGCGATCTTTCGCTTTTACCCTGCTTGTCTTGGTCAACTTATTGGCTTTGGGTCGGATTTAATCTTTCACTGGGAATCTGTAATCAATAAGGACAACCTCACCCAGAGTCGGCCAGGCCCCTCATGCCTTCCCAGACCTGGAAGAGCCTGGTAGGATCCTTTCCGATTCCACAGAAAGTCAACACCTCGTGTTCTCCTTCCCGCTGTGTTTCTCATGACTTGCCAAGAGCCTCTGATTTCGGGCTTTTGTGTCCCAGGTGCTGCCTGTAAGCCCAGATCTAACACAGTCTCTCTCTCCCCCCACAAAATAATTTTGTCGCCCAAACATTGATGAGTTTAGTCAACCGGAACATTTGGTGCCCTGCAATGCCTAGTTTCCCACTATCTCGATGATGGTAGCAGCTACCTCCAACCCCTGCCCCAGGGCAAGGAAACCCAATCCCCTGACTTTTGCATAACAGTTTAAAGATCACCTTTGACTCCTTTCATGGCTCCATAATATCTCAAGTGTCCTGTTTATTTCGTCAAACAAATCCAGAGGAGCCACATATTCCCTTCCTGGCCACAGGAATAACTTGTGTTCCAACCAAATCGACTTTCCCAAGAATTTGGCACTATGATTCCTAAACTCAACTGAGTTTCTCTTGGGTCTCTGAATTGGTCAGGTGGAAAGCCAGGTCTGGGGAAGCCAAGTTTGCCAGTGCTTATGAAAGCAGAAAAAGTTTTCACATTGTGCAGAGAGGGAGAAGAATGAGGGGGTTCTCACTGGGAAGCTGAGAGAAGACAGCTCCCAGCCCCCATGGAGACCAACAAAAGCCAAGATGCTTTCATGATGCACAGCCTAAAACTTTGCTTTCTTGCCCTTGAGCCCTTGAATGCTATACCCTGCCTCTTTCCCCTCCCCTTATTACTTAAGTTAGTCTGAATGGGTTTATGCTTCTTGTACCCCAAAGACCTTTGTCTAATTCTCGCTTCAGAAAAGAAAGGAAGGTCTGAGAACCAAGCAAACATGATTTACATTCTAGAGTAAGAGAGACTTTTCCAGGCTTGCTTTCCCAGATGGCTCTGACATCCACAGAAGCTCAACCTCAGGGGAGACCGCTTAGCTTCACCTTGGCCAGAAGTTCTCAACCTGTGGGTCGTGACCCCTTTGGGGGTCAAATGACCCTTTCACAGGAGTCGCCTACATACATCCTGCATATCAGATATTTACATTACAATTCATAACAGTAGCAACATTACAGTTATGAAGCAGCAACAAAAATAATTTTATGTTTGGGGGTCACCACAACATGAGGAACTGTATTAAAGGGTCGCAGCATTAGGAAGGTTGAGAACCACTGGCCTTGGCAGTTTCTGAAGAGGGACGAGCACTGAAGACCCAACTATGAGGAGGCTGAGATCTTTCTAGAAGTCACTTGACCCTTAAGAACCCAGCTCTGAGCACCTGCAGGCACTTGCTTCTTCACACCCTAAATACCACCAGCCTTAGGAGATCAGTTCACCTAATCAGGCCCTGCCCCATTGCCCCACGGTAAATTGGTACCACATCTGAAAGGCATTTGAGCACTGGGTTCAGGTTTCCAGGAGCCAACACATCCTGTGAAATGGCTGAGGAAAGCTATCTTTCCTGGTGCACGACCTCCCTTTCCTATTTGTAAGCACACAAGCCGAAACCTGAGGCTGTCAGAGCTCAGCCAATGTGGGTAAGCAGAAACCAGCATCAGGGCTTTAAACACCTGTATCACCTACACCCAAACACTGGGAATGGGAAGGTTCGGGGCCATCAAACCTGCACCAGAAGTGAAAAGCCAGTAGATGACCTACAGTCTCCATCTTGCACCCATGGAGATAGTCTTCTCCAGTGAGTCCATAGAAGGTCTCAGATTTCTTCTCATAATGTTGCTCCAAGCTGTCACTAATAGTTAATTGAGGTTAATGTGAGAAAAAAAAAAAAAAAAGCTAGTTTTCCTTGGTCTATTGTAAAAATGGTTGAACTGGGCATTGAAGACTAGATATAAAACACTAACTAGCTACCTGAGCATATTCCTCTTGTTTGTAAAAGGAATGAGTCATACCAGATTGTCTTCAAGATCAATGATCAAAGGTGGAAAGAGAAATTTCAAATAACAGATTTGGAGGGAGTTGAAAAAACTAAACATGGAAAACTATGGCTAATATGGAAGAGATTCCAGAACAATCACAAAGGGTACTGATTTTTTTTTTTTAATTTAAGTGCTTTTAGGGAATACAGAACTTGAACTCTGCTACAGTTGTGTCAGCTGGTCCAGGGTTTGTGGGGAAGCAGAGGAAAGGACTTCCAGGACAAGACAAATGGGTCAAGACAACTGGACATGGGGGGAAAAAATAACATCTCTTTGGGGGTGGGGGTGAGAGGGATTAAAATGAGCTGACAAAGAAATTATAGTAAAGATAATAGATTGAGACTGAGTCCTGCAAAACCTGGGAACTCAATGGAGAAGGCAGGAGAGAAACAATAGTTTTGTATCTCTAAGTATCTGTCAATGCTTGTGTGGGAAAAGGAGTAACAAAAATGGCAAGTCTTTTATGGTCCATACATGACGATTGTCTCAAAAGTGATCTCTTTTCCCACCAGCCTCAGCCCATTCTCTCCCCAGAAGCCAAAGAAATGATTCTAAAGTGCATCATAAACTTTCCTCTCGTACTCCAAAACGCCTTAATTCCTTCCTCCTCTCCTCACTATCTGGCACTACAGGAGGGCCTTTCTAAATATGCAAATCACCCTGCTATCCTCTAAGAAGCCAAGAGGAGCTTTTCAGCCCAGCCTCCTTCCCTAGAGATCATCTTTCAAGTTCACATTTCAAATCTACCTCTTTGTTTACAGAGCTTGGCCTGAGGAAGTCAGCCTGAGCAACCACTGCAGGGCAAACGCCCGGGAAGCTGTGTTCCAGGCGGGTCCTCTCACTCTGGGGAATTTGAACGTGAGCAGAAGCAGAGTCTGCAGAACTGGGGATACACACAGGAACAAAGGCCAGAGGCAGGAGCCATGAGTCGTCGGAAGAAGGCAAGGTAGAAGAAGCCAGAAACAGAGGAGAGAAATGATCCCAGTGGGAATGGTCAGAGCAGTGGGAGGATGTATGGGGGATATGCCAAAAGAGCAACAAGGGAACATCTAAGAGGATTGTTCTTGAGATGCTGGTATGACTATTAGAACAAAGTTCTTATTTGCTATGTGACCTCATGGCTCAGCAGCTAAAAGGATGTGTCTTTCTTCCTAATGGATCCTTAAAATTATCTCCCATTAACTGAAGCTATGGGAGTAAATCTCTTTTCCTTACAAACTAAAAAAATCAATAGATCCATCAATCAATCTACTAACGATAGCCTAACCAACAGGACAACAGGAGCTTGCCTCCATTTTCAGTGCCACCTCCTGCTTTAAGGCTAAGCTGGAAGTCAGACTGTTCTTTTAAAGTTTCTTATTTGAGCAAATGAGCGGTCAGATGGCATGTGGATGGACAGACAAAGCTTGGGCATATTTAGACACAGCCAGGACTGGGGTGTCCTCTGAATCGCTCAAGTACCAAAGCAATGACTTATCAAATAGCAAGAGTAACGGGTAGACAATGGGGGCACAGAGTTATGTTCAGGACTGAATGAGAAGGTAGCTGAGTAATGGAGACAAGTGTGAGATCAAGTTGGAAAGAACAAGCATGCTACAGCCAAAGCTCAGAGATACTGGAGGTTTGGCTTCAGACCAGCGCAACAAAGGGAATCATAACCCCTTTGCCTTCAATTTGGAAACAGAAACAAAAACAAAAACAAAACAAAACAGCCTTACTCGGGCTACCTCCTGGAAGGGAGGCACTCCCTAGCCTGTGCCTTCTAATCTTTGCTTAGGAGTAGAACGCCTTTGAAAGGAAAGCCCTGGTTGGTCCCTCTCTGATTGGGGAAAGGTAGATTTGAGGAAGGATAAAAGGAAGATTAATGAATAGATAATAGTCCTAGTTCGGTGGGAAGAGGGAAGAGATAAGATAGGGATCAGAGGGAGAGCAGCTCAGAGCCTTTAGTGGCAAGAAATTTGGGGTCTGAGAGGAAGAACAAAGGGCAAAGCTCAGCCTGGGCTGACCTACCTGTGGCCTATAAATAAAATATTCACTTTTAGGTAGTTTTCCTAAGTGGACACCTGAGGGCACCGTATTCCAGTCACCTGGAAATCTTTTTTTTCTTTTTGTCCATCATCAAGTACATTGTCCTCAGTTTGCTGAAGGATGAACAAGTGATGCTATAAAGAAAGATACCCACGGAAGACAGAGGTCAAAGACTATCTTTTCTCCCTCTCTTTGTTCTTGAACTAGATTCATGAATGAACAAGACTGGCCTTGATTCAAGGCCCTGGGTAATGCTAGGATTAAATAAAATAACCTGATTTAAATCTCCTTAGCATTTCATAGAAAATCAATAAATATCAGCTCCTTCCCATATACAACCACATACAAACATACACATTTGCCAACTATAGAACAAGAGAAGGAACGTGAGGAGGAGTTACACTGACTCTGTATCTCTCTGCAGCGGGGCAGGACTCAGAAGCCCCACAATGAATGTACAGCTGTGCTAGGAATTCATTCCAGAGAGCAAATGTATGCTGTTCTTTTCATTGCATGTTGCAGCTTGTACATAATAGCCAGAGGGAATAGAACACAAACAGCTGGGAAATAAAGATGAAAGCAAAACTGTATCAGCAGAGAGAGACACACCTCCCCTGAGAACCGGGCAGTGTCATGAAACATAATTTGAACAAGGTCACCTGCATAGAATTGTCTTTTTCAGAGAAAGATCATTCGACTGCTGCCCATTTCTGATCATCTCCCTCAAAGTCAAGGTAGGGATTGGGACACATGTTCCCCAGCTTTCAAATTTCTACTGTCAGGTCCAATGCATATAATGAAACAGAGCCACAGGCGAAATCATGCATTATTAGAAGGCTCACTGGGATCTGGGATGGTGGAAAAACAGAAATTCTGCTGGAGCCTGTTGAGGTTTCCCCCTCCGGAGTCCCAGATGGCAAGTTTTGTGGCCCTATGCCGCCCTCTAGTGTCTCTCTAAAAGATGGTAACATAAGAAATATTTTTCATGATCCCCAGGCATCCAACATCATCTCAGCACAGGACTGGTCAAACGAAACAAAGCAAGTAAAGTTCTTTGGGGAAAAAAGGCAAAGCCAGGACTTTTACTAAAATTAAAAAGTGAGTTAACTTTGGCCTCAACATAGATACTGCATTTTTCCGGACTTTGAAAAACACAGGGTCTAGATTAGTGAGTGCTCTTTAAAAATACGGACACCTGTTCCCTGCGCATCAATCTTGGTCTGTCTGAGGTGGGGCCCATGACTCTGCATTGAGTAAATCCCTCCACGTGACTCCGATGGGGTTAAGTTGGTTGACTGCACTTTGAGAAGAACTAAAGCGACGTTAAGGAGAGTGTAGAATAAAACTGATGAGTTTCTTTTAACCCCAATAAGAATACAGCTCTTAGACAAAGAAAAAAAACCACATAAAATAAAAGCTGTCCAAGACAGATTGGCATGGATGAATCCTTCCTGACTGGCATGGAAGACAGCAGTGCTGCTCAGTGCCGAGGGAAGAGTTCATATAGACGGTCCTCTATGAATAAGCCCCCCAACTGCAGGAGGCATGTAGGTAGGAAGGAGAAACGATGTGTCTCAGAGGCAGTGCCCTACTTGTCTAGTGAGACATTACCCACTACCTGGCACTGCTTCTCTGTGTCCTTAACGAGCAGGTCTGTGCAGGTCTCATACTTCAACTGACCTTGACCTACCCTTTTAGTCCCAAGCACAGTAGCCAGTCTCTAGTGAGGCTCACTCATGCTTCCTGAGGTCCCTCCCTACACTAACAGGACAGCATTTGGCTTTGAGCTGGTGGCTGGCTGGGCCAGCACACTCAGTGTCATGACCTCTCCCTTTCCCTCACAATTACTCCCTGACCCTGCTGTGTACATCGGGGGCACAAAAAATCAGGGGCAGGAAATGCCCTCTATGCCCTTCAGTCAGAGACAAGAAAGAAGGTTGGCCTGCTAAGCAGCGTATCCTTTGAATTGCATTTTACCTTTCGAGCTAAGCTACTTGATTGGTGGACACAAACAAGAGGCCACTCTGAGAGAGGGAGACAGCTGTTGCCACCTATTTTAGGTGTTGGGTGATTATAAATAAGTTCTGCAATTACAGAAAGTAATTTCTTCTTTCTCCTTTTCTTTCTTTCTTCTTTTATCTGATTTAGAAAGAGGACTTTTCTCTAGAAAAACTTCTGCTGGGTTTTCTCTTTCCAGTTCCCTACTGCCCCATGTATATTCTCTTTGAATCAAAGGGAAAGATTGCGTCGGTGCAAGTGAACACCTCTTGCCAAGTAAAAATGTGACCACAAGGTGTAGGATGATGGAATGCATCCAGGACAGGGCAGTACCAGCAATGGATGGGCCTGGGTCAAAACTGGAGACGTGTCTTTGCTCAGTTGTACCAGTGTTTTTATCCCTGGGCAAGTCATTCCAAGCTCAGGTTTCTTACCTGCTTAATTAAAATGCTAATGACACCTCATCCAATGCTGGTTGTCCTGTTAAATGTGATGGGATCACCTGGCTGGCATAGCTTAGTGGTTGAGCATCAACCTATGAACCACAACACATGCCCAGGTTCTGGGTTTGATCCCCAGGGAGAGGTGTGCAGGAGGCAGCCTATCAATGATTCTCATCATTGATGTTTCTGTCTCTCTCTCCCTCTTCCTTCCTCTCCATGGAACCAATAAAAATATATTTTAAAAAATGTGATGGGATCGATACTAGTAGATATGTTCTTAGTAATTCACAAAAGCCCACTGAGATAGAAACTTGTGTTATTTTTTTCCTATTATTGACAAGTTTTCTAAGATGTTTGTATTGCTCACTTGGAGAAATCAAGTATCAATAAGGAAAGGAAATGTCTGCTAAGAGCTTGTTAGTAGCTCGTAAAGGAAACATTCCCACTGGTGCATGTGTGGTGGGAGGATTCACTGTGGGAAGCACAAAGGCATAAACCAGGCTCAGAGCCCGGCTGGTCAGAGAGGCTGTATGTATTTAGGACATCTCACCAGGGAAAGAACTAATAAACTCTTCCAGAAATTCCTTAGGTATCTGTTTACCTTGACTCCACATTGATTGCAAACTGTTGGGAACTACGGAAACTTACAAATGCTTATGTTTTTTTGTAATATGGAAACAAATACATTTCTCTCACCCTTTAACATTTAATCATGCCTGCATTCTTAGGTGTTGCATGTTTTGAGCTGCTATTAAAAATGCATGATTCTGCCATATTAAAGAGGTAACAGAAGCTTATGTGTTGTACTATCCTATCTAATAAAAGCATAATATTAAAATTAACTGTTTCTTCGGGATGCCTAAGCCACGCCCACCAGTCAATCAGAGAGACTGTATGCAAATTAGCCCAGCCAAGATGTCGGAGGCCGTAGCCATGGAGAAGCCGCACACCGGGGTCCAGCAGGGCAGATGGAAGACCTCTGCCTCAGGAGCCGGGGGGCAGGAGGAGCGAGCTGGCCAATGACTGCAGCCACAGGCAGGAGGAGAGAGCAGCCCCAAGGCTGCGGCCTGGAATTGATCATCACGGGCACACACAGGGAGACTAAGCCTCCCTGTGTGTGCTCCGCCATGGATTCCAGGTGGCAGCTGGGAGTGGGAGGAGAGAGCTGGCCCCCGCCCGGAAGCTGAGGCCTGGAAATCAATTGATCACTTTCCAGGCGGAAGCTGAGGGGTGGGACCAGCCAGCCGGCCAGAGGCTGTGGCCTGGAAAGCAATTGGAAAGCGATTGGATGGCCGGGGCACACACATGGCGGCCTCCGTGTGTGTACTCCGGCCATCTGATCGCTTTCCAGGCGGAAGCCAAGGGGAGCCAGGAGATGGAGAGAAGAGCAGGGGCCAGGGCGGAGGGAGCAGCAGTCCCAGAGAGTTTGGGGGGAAGTAACCAGGTGGGGGAGAAGTGGAAGAGGATGAAGGGAAGAATTTTATAAAAGAGTCAGTGGACAGCAGAGTTAAAAAAAGAGGACATATGAGTGAACTGTAGGGACTATAATGAAAACCAAGTATAGTTGTGTACTGGGGACAGATTTTAAAAGAAGTCAGAAAAGAAAAGAAGATAAATGATAGTGGATAATTAGGCAGGTAGATAGATAGGTATAAAAACAGTGGAAGTAAGTAGAGAAGAATGTATGGCAAAGGTATGATGAGAGAAAAAGAGGAAGGGAAGAAAAGTTATAAAGGGGGAGCTGGTAGAGATTAAAAGGAGAATGAGAAGAAGGAAGGAATGGGGGAGGGAGCAAAGCAGGTCAGAGGGAGGAAGTGAAGAAAAAAATTAAGGTGGGAAGGAAGGAAAAGGGGAGGGTGGGCAGGGGTAAAGATAAAGGAAAGAAGGAATGTGGGAAGGGAAGGAGGGTAGTAGAAAAATGGGAAGAATGATGATGGAACAGAAGTAGGAAATAAGGAGGAAAGA
>PVJC01000152.1:0-117887 GCA_004026665.1 Murina feae | reverse complement strand
GTGTGAGAGGAAGAAGCCAATAAGGAAGTCAAATACAATTGTATGTGAAGGTGATAAGATTAAAAAAGAAAGTTAATAGGGGTGACCAGGCCAGCAGGGGAGGGCAGTTGGGGGGATCAGGCAGGCAGAGTGGTTAGGGCAGGCAGGCAGGTTAGCAATTAAGAACCAGAAGTCCTAGATTGTGAGAGTCCCCAAGAACTCCATATTGGAGAGGGTGCAGGTTGGGCTGAGGACCGCCCCCCTCCCCCCCATGCACAAATTTTGTGTACTGGGCTCCTAGTTAATTATATGCAGGAAATGAAATTATGGTTAGTATTTGCAGAAGGTACACACACATGCACACACACACACACACACACCCTCAAGCTCTGCCAACTGAGTGGCAACCATGGGGTTCATGTCCACTGATCTGACCCGGGGCACTTACTCTTGAGGTCCAAGTTCCTGGCTCCGGCGGTGATTTGCGTTGTGATTTTGGTGTCAATCTTTACGGTGTGGAGATTGCTGGTGTCCCTTGATATCATCACATTGTGCCACTGATTGTCATTGAGAGGTTTATTTGAACTCCCTTTGATGAGGTTAGCACCATTTCCCAAGTCAAACACGTAATGTAAGTACCTGGGGTGGGGGTGGGGGGCGCGGAGAAAGGACAGTGGGAAAATGCCATCACTTTTTGTACTTTTTTATGGAGTTAAACTCAATACCACAAAAGGAGAATTTTCTTTCAGGTGCCTCTGTCCTTGCTAGAAGTCATGTGAGTGACCTGTATAAAAACTCAGCTAATGAGAAGGAAACACTATTCTGCATCAGTAAGGCAGATTCTTTATTGTCTTCACTATAAATATATATATATATATATATATATATATATATATATATATATATATATTAGTAAAAGCTTCCCCACCCCTGATATATACCCTAATTTAAATATATATACAATTTATAAATTAGGGTATATACCAGGGGTGGGAAACTTTTATTTCTGCCAAGGGCCATTTGGATATTTATAGCATCATTCATGGACCATACAAAATTATCAAGTTAAAAATTAGCCTGCTATATTTGATCAAACAGTGAATTGCCTCACCCTAATGCCTTGGCAGGGCCAGAGCAAATGATTTTGGAAAATATATATCATTTCCTCTTCCACCACTCCCTCAAGCCCTTGCTAACCACAATGAACTGGTCATTCTCAGCTTTTTGCACTGCTTTCCCCTTCACCTTGAATGCTTGCTTCTCTATGGAAATGTGGACTCATCCTTCAAGTCTCAGCTCTAATATCCACTCCCTGCCTAATCATTTCATATTTTCCCTAAACACTAAGCCTTTGCACATGACCATCTTAAGAAAATTTTTACAGTGGTTCTTTTCTATCTGTGTGTTCACCTAGAACCCCTAGGATTGAGTACTTGCGTATGTGTGCCTTAGGGCTGGTGGAATCTGAGATATGCATGGAGTAGCAAATATAATATATATATTTCTGCCACATTGTCTAGCCCACTATAAATATGCAGTAATAGTCATTGAATGAATGAATATCCATATTAATTCAATTACATAAAACTTTTATCACACTTTAAAGGAAATTTCACAAAAATCTTTCTAAATTCTTCAAGGAGCTTACACATAGAATTCAGCTTGCGTTAAATGAGATTTTTGTAAAATTGAAGAATTCTGATTACTTGAATTGTCTATTTAACATAGCAAAAATTAGCCTACAAATTTGTAGGCATTATTTTGTAGAATTATAGTGTGCTTAGTAATATAAGGCAATTCACATTGGAAGTGTAAGATTCATGGAATGTATAGCATAATTAAAACTTGACGTTATTTATACTCATATAATATCTCACATATGGAAATGTAGGTGTAAAAGATTATACAATACCCCTATGAATTTATAAGATACTTAAATAGTTTAAATGAACTTACTATTTGTATACCCCTGCGCATGGCCTTGCAAGCCAATACATTTTGCTTAATGTATATTTTTGGATATGGTGGCCCATTTCCCCAAAGTTTCATTTGTCATTGGATTGTCATATACTCACCCTTTAACTAATTCAACCACAATAAAGTCATTTCCATCCCCACTGTTATAGAGAATTAGTCCATCTAGGGATGTTGTCTTGAACTGGAAAAAAAGATGCATAGAAGTGTAGGCTTGCAATGTAGCTAAGGCAACATAGCTTGATTTGGTCTTGAAGGTAACAGGGTCTGCTATGATATTCCGGAAGCCAAACCTGGCATTGAGCTCACAGTAATCTATGTCACCATTTTTACACAAGTCAATGTATGCCATTCCATTAAATGTCAGGCTCTGAAGGTGTCCAATGAAGTTGGAGGGAACAGAAGACAGATACCGCCGTTCAGTGATGATGCCAGTCTCTATGTTATGAAACTCTAGTCTGGTATGATCACCCGCCATTTGACCTACATGGGAGAATCATGCATTATTATTTTCCATATCTGGAAGGCACTTTCAATTTATAACAACATCATATTTTAAGATACAAGAATCCAAGTACCTCTTTGATATTCAATTATAAATAGTAAAATCACAGAAGTGATGTTAAAGGGAAAGGCTGAAACATGTAATACAACTTTCTTAGATCAGAAGGGGGTGTGCAGGAGGCAGCCTATCAATGATGCTCATCATTGATGTTTCTACCTCTCTCTCCTCCTCTCTGAAATCAATAAAAAACATATTTAAAAAGTAAAAGAAAAAAGGAAGTGAGTAATAGAGAAAGGGAGAAATAAATTTTAAGAGGAAGGGAGAGAGAGAATAGAAAAGGAAGGGAGAAAGCTAGGGAGGAAAAGGAAGGAGGAAGACGGGGAGGAAGGAAAGGAGGAAAGAAGGAAGGAAAGAAAGAAGACAGGGAAAGGGGTTAGAGACAATGATTGTTCTAAATCAGCCCAGTAGAAAGTGATGTATTCCAGCTTCATAGTGATGTTTTTCTGTATAACAAATGTTCTTAAAAAGAAAATGTGACTGTATATTTTCCTATCACCGATTAAAATAATGAAAAGCTACTGACTATTTTCCCAATAATGAACCATGAAAATGTGTTTGAAGTATGTCATTTTCACCTTCCTTTTTCTGTGCTGAATAATTTCCATAGTCTATGTCATTTTCCTTGCACTTATGTTTTGGAAAACTAAATTGAGCACAAATCCAAGGTATGTCCAATTTTGAGAACACCAGTAAAAGTAGTCCACATTACCAGAGTTAATTACATTACCAGTGTTTAGGGATGAAGCTTGAGTATGAAGCTTGGTTGCATGTTTATATGGTGATTCATTCTTCAATCCATCCCCATCCCTCTTTATCATGCCACATTTCTCTGTCAAGCCCTTTGAGAGCCGACCTAGTATTGCTTTACCTACGGAGTGATAATGGCACCTACCTTAGGATTGAAGATAAACTACATAAAAAAAGATGTAAGCTTGGTTTTTTAAGATACAATATATAGTACCTTATCTTTGCTAGTGACTCACTCCCAGCTTCTTGATGTTGTCTAATTAAACTGACATTTGCATTCTTCTGAAAATCAAAAAGGTCATTACAATTGCAATCAAGTTCTTCAGGTTACTAACTTCACTATTCAATTCAGCATCATTGAAAAATTTATTAAGCTTACACTATCCCATCATCCATGATATTAATAAATAATTAATAGGAGCCAAACCCAGTATCAAACCCTGAGAAAATTCACTGGACCTTCCCCCAGGTGTAAGGAAGATTGAATAACCACCTATGTGGGTCTCCTTCAACCAGCTGGACAGATTTCCATGTCTTTAGTTAGGACAGTAAAATATTAGTGGCATTTTAAGGAAATACCTGTAAGTAAAATATAAAAAGCATATTCTTTGTTGTGCAGGAAAAATTGTCTACATACTTAATTGGTTTTGATGTTGTAAAAATCTCGCCCCTAATCTGAACTTGACTCTGCTTAATGTTTACCCCTGATTACTAGTCCTTGATCCTGCTAACACCTGTCCTATGACCCTGGCTGTGTTTTGTTTATCAGTCATTGGTTTGTTCAAATCCGCTCTCTGCAAACTTTTTTTAAAGCTGAAAATACTACTGTATATCATTGTCAGTCCTCCTCCTTCCTCCCCACTATATCTTCTGCTTATCTATCTGGTTCAAAATCATGATTAAATCCTTAGCAATTCCCATTTCTTGTACAATATCATTTCTTTCTCCTTCTTCAGTTCTTCTTGTTCAGTGACCTCCATATGGCTCTATGGAAAACTCTCTCTTTGGTGGCAAATCAAATGAGCCTTTAATAATTGTCAAATATAAAGCTCTAGAGATACCAGTAACATTGAATTAACAAGCCATGATGGAATGAAAAATGTAAAAACTTCAAAATCACTTGGGCTTGTATTGATTTTTTTTCATGATATTAAAATCTGAGTTTTAAATCAGTGAACCTACCCCAATCCTGAAATTGTCATATTTCTTCTTAAAAATTCCATTAACAAGCCAAATGATAGAAAAGAAATACTTAGAAAAAATATTTCTGATGCTTGAAATTAAATATTATCCCCAAATTGTCAAGTTCTTGGCAGCTCTGAAACAGGGAAACACATTTGTTTAGGATGACTGGGAAGCTCAGTGATAAAAACAGCACCTGATGTCTGCTTTCTTTTCGAAGGAGTAGGATAGTATGCAGAGTGTAAGTAACAGAAACAGTGGCGGAGCCACCACGGCCCAATTACAAGGAAATCATCATCGCCCTTGTTCAAGAGCCTATTCTTTGTCTAATAAGCAGCTATAAATTGCATTGACAGTAAAGGCGGCTATGCCTGCTCCCAGGAGAGAATCGCACCTCAAAGCCATTATCCACTGACAAAGAACACATTAACGGCTGCCTTTTAAAAACTCTTTTTCTTCAGAACTGATCTCAGTGTTGAATCATATATATATATATATATATATATATATATATATATATATATATACCACCTCACCTCTACTCTTATACACACATATTAAGAAAAAAAATAAGGACATTAAAAGATAGGTGTTTTTTTTTAAGGCTCCAACCATTTAAAAATCCAGTTTTTTCCAGAGAGTTAGTGGGAAGAGTAATTTAAAATGAACAGAATGCCTCTGAGCAAAGTGTCTGGGTATAGCAGATGGATGACAATTTCCTATAGAAAAACCCCCACCTGGATGGTGTATTTACATAAAAGTCTCAACATCTAAACAAGATCTTTTGAACCTAAACTGATAGCAAGATCAGCTACTTCAGGTTCAGCCTTGCTCAGAGCTGGGCTAATTTCTGCTGCAGAACAAAACAACCCGCCAGCCTTACACTGAACTTGTTGGTTTGCTTAAAGTGACTGCGTGTGTGGTATGTGCATGTGTCAGGTGATGAAAAAAGAGAGTGGTAGGAGGAGTAGACATGGGTCCCATTTTCACAAAACTCACAGTCTTTCGGAAGAAAGGAGGCAAAGCAAGGCGAGGAAATAATCTACTCTAATAAAAGTTTAATATTGAAATTGACCATTTCTCTGGGATGCATAAGCCATGCCCACCAGTCAAGCCACACCCACCAGCCAATCAAATTGGCTGTATGCAAATTAACTCAGCTAAGATGGAGTCCAGCAGCCACAGAGGTGGGTGGGGTGCAGGCGGTGAGGTGGGCAGGGCGGGTACTCGCTGGCCGGCCTCGGGGTGGGTGGGGTCCCAGACTGTGAGAGGGCACAGGCGGGGCTGAGGGACGCCCCCCACCCCCAGTACACAATATATTGTGCACCAGGCTCCTAGTTAAATATATAATGACAGCACTCAGAGAAACGTTAGGAATTTGTTGCACAGGCTGCTGTGTTGGTAAATACGAAATGGGGGGAAATACCTGAGTCAATATTTAACTTAAATATGAAGGATTAAAAAGGGAAAGCTATGCTACAAGAAATAAGTCAGTGAATAAAAAAGCTAAGAACCACATGAATGGGATATAAAACAGAAACAACAAATCAACAAACAAGCAAAAGCTCAGATACAGACAACAGTATGGTGGTTACGAGAGGGATGGGGGGAGGGTAGCAAGGGGTAAAAGGGGCCAAACATGGTGACAGAAGATGATTTGATTTGGGGTGGTGGGCACACAGGGCAATATATAGATCATTTATCATAGAAATGTATACTTGGCACCTATATAATCTTATTAATCAATTTCCCCCAATACATATAATAATTTTTTAAAACAGAAAGAAAACCAAAGACAAACCACACACACACAAAATTTGAGTATGTGTATCAGCTTCAAGTTGTGTACCTGGTTTACAAAGTCACCTGCAAGAAATGGGAAAGTCTAAAGCTTCAGGAAAAGGGAGGGTGATGGGGACAGTGGGGTTTACCTGTCATGGCCTGTTGGTCATCCACTGTTAACTTTAAACTTTTTCCTCGACGAACCACACGCACTGTGTGCCATTCATTATCATTGAGGTTATAGCCGGCAAAAAGGGTCTCGGGACCTTTGCCTGTAGAATATGCCAAACAGTCATTATGGACACTCAGCATCAGTCAAGCAAATGAACCTCACAGAGAGTGAGAGAAAGAGACAAAGAAAGGGGAAAGTGAGGCAGAGCGAGGAGAGAGAAGAGAAAAAGAAACACGAGAGATAGGAGAGGAAGGAGAGAGAGAGCAAGAGAGAAGAGACTGGCTGGATCAATTTTCAAGCCCATTAGAGTCATAGCAAGCAAGGAAAATGACAAGTTAGCAGACATTCTGGTGTGACACTTTAAGGAGAATCTTTAACACTATGCTATGGTCTAAGACAAGCAAATGAACCTGTTGTCATAAATGGGCACAGCCAATGTAGCATGGGAAAGCCTCCCACATTTACACACACCTTTACTGTTCTAAGAGGTTCTCTGATTTTTGCAGTTATCACTTTCTTGCTAATGTAGTAGCTAGTAGTCATGTAACCTCTGCCCTCGGGGACAGGCCATAGGTCATCAGCTAAGCACTTTCAGGGAGTGGCCCCTGGCTGGATTAGAGACTGCTCTGGGTACTATACTGAGTGAGGGCTCTCTTTACTCTGATCACATGCACTTCCTATGTTCATCAAGTTCTTAAATTCATTGTGTCTGAAAACTAAAACTAGTGGAGGCACAGAAGATGAGTGCAGGTAAAAGTATTGCCTCTTAGTAAAATGAAGAAAACAGAAGTCACAGCCCAAAAAACGGTCACATATTGAGTGGGAAGGAATAAAAAGTGATATTAAACAGCCATAGAGGACAGGGGTTCCCAGGTAAAAACTAAAAGAAAGAGGACAAGAAGTATAAGGAAGAGAGTAATTGCCAGTGAATCTATGGAAGTTTAAATTCCATATACAAACGGAATTTAAATAGGCTTAGAACAAACAGATTATCGCAGAAAGTTGTTTTGTGGAAATTAGTGAAATGGCAAAGTTAAACAAATGTCCCTCTTCCACACACAAAAATCAAGGGAAAATAACATTTAGTTTAACTAGAAAAATTTCATAGGAAAATAAGCATTTTGACCAATATGACATTATGATTCACTGGAAAAATAATGAAAAGTTTTTAAAGATCCACACTATTTGGTGATGGATTTGAGTGTTTTAAAAGTCATGACATTTTCTAGTACATTTCAATAATGAAATGCATGACGTCATTGAGTTTAATGACTTTGATCCAATTCACAATCAGGACTTGCTTCACTATTTCTTCAACTAAATTCTATCCACAAAACCAACGAATGTCCAAGGAGCACAGGAGGACATACTAAAATGCCAATGAAGAGGACAAAAGAGGAAAAAAATAAATATGGGGACCACCAAGAAGAAACCTCAGTAGTCAGTTCGACAAGAGATCATTCATTTTTGCTTTCAGTACTGCAGACTATCCACCCAGCTCCCTGGTTTCTCTCTTAGGATGCCGCTGATGGTACGAGTTCTGTATTCCTTGGTTGGGTTTCACTGGAGCTTATAATGAGCCCCAGTTATCTAAGCTAAATTCTGCATGACAGACTGCCTCATGTCTACACAGGGCCATCGTGAGGATTAGAAACAATCTCTTGTTTCTTTAGAAAAGTTAAATTCATCCGGATACATTAATAAAAGCTTGTCTAGATAGAGGAGTATTAGGGAGATTTATCACGAAATAGCTAAAGGACGCCTGTTAGCTCAGCAACGGCAAAAATGCTTTGAGACCAAATGTTGAAAGCAAGTTCCAGCATTAAAGGAACTCTTTTTAGTTTTAATGGTGAAAAAAGGAGTGTTCAATAGCTCTGCAGAATCTTAGCATCCTACTGGCAGTGAGGGTCATTCTTAGTTTTGATCTTTGAAAAGAGAATACATCATTTTAAAGCTATTTTTATAGGGAAGATCTTTTTTCCCTTTAGAACTATGTGCTTTTGAAGCAGGTTCACTCCCCTTCTCTTAATTTTAAAGGTGTTTTGTAAAAAAAAAAAAAAAAAAAAGAAGAAGAAGAAGAAGCATAAGGGTGATATCATCATTATACCCCATTCTGGGCTTGATCTTGCAGTAAAGTCATAATGCTTAATCTATGAAACAACGATTTCCATAACAACAGGCACAAAATCCAATTAAAAATAACCCTTTGGTTCATAAAAATCTCTGTGGGCCAACTTCAAGCTCCTTTCTTGCATTATTAAAAATGTGAAGAGATTGATTTTGGAAGACAAGGCTTTTAAAAATGCACTTAATATTCTCAGTTCAAAACAACACTATCTATGCAACATGAAGGGTAATAACAAGTGTGCTGGACAGGCTGGAGAGCTAAAAACTGTGGCTGCTCATTCTTGATTTGCTACTAAAGAAAGAAGCCAGGGGCTGGGAAATGCTTACTGTGTTTATCTGTTAACTCGAACTTCATCTTTACAATATTATCATTTTGCACATGTGGACCCAAAGGCCCCCAAACCAAAACTACTTGTCCCAAGGTCAAGGTCATACAGTTAATGTGATAGAAAAGTGTTCCATCCCAGGTCAACCTACCCAATGCCTGCATACTTTCCCCTGTATTAGCCTGCCTCCCAGCCACGTGACCTTGGGCTAGCGTCCCCACATCTGAATGAAGGGGGTAGAAAATTTGCTCCTTGTCATGACTTGCAGCTTGCTGAACAGATTGATCACAGTGATGGGCAAGATTAATTACCCTCTGTATAAGTCATGGCGGAAGAACAACCCTACCAAACACTGTACCTCTACCTAGGAATACTGTTATAGAGGAAGGACCATTAATTTGGGGCACGATACCCTCATAATCAAGATTCCGCTAAAAGATTCAGCTTCTGGTGGTCTTAATCTTTAGATAATCTTTACAGTACCTTTGAGATCTCATATTCTCAGACATTTAAAACACATGGAATTGGTACTTTTAAAAAAGGTGCTTAACTACTGACATTTTGAGCTTGAGAGTCATTTGTTCTCTTGGGTAGATCTGAATAGCAAAATTATAGTCACTCAAGCCATTAGTAATCTGAATTTCTTTTCAGATTTCTTCTTTACTTGGGGATATCAAAACATGTCTCATTGGTGGTAATATATCTCTCCCAGTATCAATGTGAGTGTTATGGACCCACTGTTCATATGTTGAAGTGCTAACCCCTAATGTGATGGCATGAAGGAGTGGGCCCTTTGTGAGGTAAGTAGGTTTAAATGAGGTCATGAGACTGGAGCCCCTGTGATGGAATTAGTGTCCCTATAAGAAGAGAAAGAGACATTGGAGTTCTTTCTCTCCACCATGTGAGGATACAAAAAGAAGCCAGCTATCTGCAAGCCAGGATGAGAGCCCTCACCAAAAACCAAACCTGCCAGAAATCTGATCTTGGACTTGTCAGTTTCCAAAATTATGGCAAATAAACATCTGTGGACTAAGGGACACAGTCCACAGTATTTTGTTATAGGAGCCCAAGCAGAGTAAAATAGTGAGCAATATTATAAAGATTTTTTTTAAGTTCATAGCATTGTTTCTATTTTAAAGACAATCATTCTTTGTGTTCTATAGGGAGTTATAACTTATATGTAATTTTACACTTGATTCTTACTATAATCTATTAAAGCCACAGAAATATTATTTTCCAATTTTTAGTTAAAAATCAGATTTAGAAAGGTTGAGAATATTATAAATCTTGGTTAATACTTACCCATTTGTGAATTTCAGGTGGCACTAAGACTTTGCTGCTAAGAGGGTTGGAGATCACTCCAATTTAATGCGCAGCAAGAAATGGGAGGTTCACAGTTAGCTAAGCAAATTCTTCTTTGAAATCTACTGCTCTTACAGAGCATTGGTTTCACTGTTAAGAGGTACACTTAAAAGATGGTAGCTTGCCCTGACTGGTTTGGCTCAGTGGATAGAGCGTCAGCCTGCGGACTCAAGGGTCCCAGGTTCGACTCCAGTAAGGGCATGTACCTTGGTTTCGGGCACATCCCCAGTGGGGAGTGTGCAAGAGGCAGCTGATCGATATTTCTCTCTCATTGATGTTTCTAACTCTCTATCCCTCTCCCTTCCTCTCTGTAAAAAATCAATTTTATATATGTATATATATGATGGTAGCTTGGTTTTGGCCAGATTAATAACCACCTTTGCTAATTACTTTTCATCTCCATTTTCACTATGGGAGGAGATGGTGGTAGAAATTGGATTTTGCCACTGACATCAATTAATGGTATCACCTTAAGTAAATCATTTACCTTCCTTCTTCCTTACATTTTTATCTGTAAAAAAGGACACCAGATAATGGCATATATTCTCCAATAGCAAATTTTAAATGCTGTCATTCTTGGAAGGACCAGAACTGCTCTGTACTATTTTCCCATCGTGTGGCTACATGAAAGATTGCAATTCTAATGTGGAGTTCTCTAAATTTATAAAATGTTCAATATTATTATTTTTACTATTCTTGATTTTATTTTTGTTTTGACCTGAGAGCAGAGAAAACTTTAAGGACCGTTATTCTAGGCCTATTACTCATTCAAATGAAACCAGTGGGACAAGATTGAAATATCCTAAAAAAATGTGTTTATTAATTTAGATTTTAAATTTTAAGGGGAAGAACTCTGTTTTTGTCCTCTTGGAATCCCTCGTAGAACATAACATCAGCCATGACTGGTTTGGCTCAGTGGACAGAGCGTCGGCCTGCGGACTCAAGGGTCTCAGGTTCGATTCTGGTCAAGGGCATGTACCTTGGTTTCGGGTACATCGCCAGTGGGGAGTGTGCAGGAGGCAGCTGATCTATGTTTCTCTCTCATCGATGTTTCTAATTCTCTATCCATCTCCCTTCCTTTCTGTAAAAAATCAATAAAATATATTTAAAAAGAAAAGAACATAGCATCAAATGATCAATACAAGGATCAGGCAGGGGCAGAAAATGCACCATTCTGTGGACCAGGACGTGGCCCTGCTTTATGGGAAAGTTCACTTAGAAAACAAAAATAATGGGAAGGTTGTGTGGTGACATAGAAAGTCACTTTTAAGGACCCCTTCCTCTTGGCTGTGGTCAATTATTCTCTCCCCAGTTCAAATAAGCAGGTTGGGCGAGGCAGTATTGGAGACTCTGACCCCGTCTCTCTAAGTTTCCCTTACTCAGAACAGTTCCTGCTGTGCAATGTGGAAATCCAGGAGTTGAAGCAGGGCCGTGGTTTTACAATTCTTTTTAAAGGATTTACAGAGGAATCCCCTCCTCCCTGTAATCATGCGTAGGGACTGTACAGCCATATAAAGGGGGAGCTGCCCCACAGCTAAAGATGCAGGCATCCCCTGGAAACCCAGACTCCACAGAGTCCTCAAGGGGGCTCATTTCTCTCTTTAGATAAAGGATGCTTTTCTTCATCAGAAACTGCAGCAAAGGCTTTTTAAAATATTTTTTTGCTAATAACCCTTTGCTTTAAAATTGGATTTGATTAGAAAATACAAAATTTTTTTGTGGTTTCTGAATTAAAAACTATTTACCAGAACACTTATTATGTGTAACAAGTTCCAGAGGTATTCAGTGCTATCATTATGGGTCAGTGGGCACCATCAGCCTTCCAGCCTGCATTCTCGACACACCCTTAATTACATGGTCCGAGTTCACAGACTCTTTCTGAAGATTTTGTAGGTCGTTTCCTCTGAGGTCGTGTGAGTTATGGAACAGACTAGCTTGCTTTATTCCTACCTTCCAGGGAGCGGAGATTTACAACATGCATATTAATTTAGCATTACATTCTTTTCTTTCCTTATTTATTTATTTTTTTTTTTGCAGATAGGCTTTCCTCCCCAATTATTTAAAACTGCTTTTGTCAATCACTTTAAATTCTATTTAAAAGTTTTGAGCACAATTTAATAGTGAATGTATTTAATGAAGAAAACAATATTTTCTAAGGAATGTACAAATAATCCAACTCATTTTACTGAAAACTCCATGGGAGCTAAGGTGACATCTATGTCTCCAACAAGATTACACAAGCCTTTATTTACCAATTTAAGGTTTGTTTGCAAGTGTACTTTAAATTCATTTTGAAATTTTGGAACTGGTTTTATTTATATACACACATGTATATTTGGAACCAAATTTATATTCAGAAGATAGATATAATACTACCTTTGGCTCCCTTTTGGAAGAAAGCTTGTGTGCAAATGTCCTGTGACCTACCTGTACTGGCTTTTGACTGGAAAAAAATAGTAACGAAGAATAGAAAAGAAATAAATAAAGCTAAGAAATCTACGAAGCAATGTGATCAAAGGTGTCTACCAGACTAAAATGACAGCTGTTTCTGGAGCTGAAAGGTGGATGTGGTTTAAGAATAATCAAATCTATAAGGTTACCTTTTGGTTTTGAGTCACAAAGCTCAAACTCAGTGCATACCCTTTAGGTAGCATCTCCCTCTACCGATAAATTTTAAAGATGCTAAATACGCAAATGGACCATCTGTATCAAGTACCTTATCTCTTAGTACTGTTCTAAAGGATTGGTTCTGAACTTCTTTACTGCCTTAAGTATCAAATGTAAGCAATTTCTACTTTGTCACTCCATCGAATTAGGTGACTGGATAATCTCTGTCTCTGAATTAAACCATTGCTTGAGCGTGAGGATTCTGATGGGAGCTTCTTCAAAGCCGTATGCTACCCTGCGGCATGGATGGGAGGTAGGTCGGGTCCATTTAGTTTGCCTTCTGGAAATGGTCCATCTACTAGCTCCATTTTGTTAAGAACAGGTTCTGACTTTTCAACCACAGTTCGCTGGGCTACAGATGAGCATCGCGTGGACATGAATCCTAAAGTTTCCACCGTCATGCTATACAGTTTTTAAAAGACTTAGCATGTCTTAGACATATAAATTAAGTCTATATTTATACATGGCTGTTCAACTTTTTTAGGTCATTAAGCTGCCGATAGCATCTGATAGTAATTGAATTCCATGTTCCTGCAGTCATAGACTATATGTAAACAAAGGGTGTGTATTAGTTTCAATAAAACTACTTATTGAAACAGGCAGTCAGCCTGTAGGCTGGTTTCAGGCCCTTGTCAGATACACATAAGTAAATAGACAATTTAAGTTTCCCTTTCTCATAAAGTTTTACACTGAGTATAAAGAAATAAGTAATGGGAAAATATTCAAGTAATGAAGAGTCAGGAGCCCTGGGTTTTAGATTCAGTGTTGCCATTAAATCTAGCATAACTGTAAAGGTGCTTAGTCTAATTCTTTTTCTCGGCTTAGCCAGTTTTCTATCAGCGAAAAACTATAATGACAACAGCAACAGAAACTAAAAGCAATGTAAGATGGTTTTAAATGACATAAGACAATTGCAAATTCTGAATCACGGCCTTTATTAAAATGGATATTTGTGTGTTCACGTGCACATGTGTGTTTGTGTGTGTGCATGTGTGTGTGAAATCATGTTTATCTGTATCAACTTTTCCAGGTCCTACCAAGTTTTACTTGATAGTTGATTTTGGGGACAATAGCTTCCCCCGAGAGGCTGGAAATAAACCTGTCCTTGTGACAATAATGGGAAGAGAGAAATGCCAGGGAAACAGAAGCAAAAGCCACTCAGCTTGATGCCTGAGTCAGGGCTCCTGGCAGCAGCACTACCTCCCTCTGAATGACAAGAGGATGAGCTTCTCAGGTTGTAATTATGACACCTGCAGTCTGCCCTTAGTTTTTGGTTTCAAAGCAATTACTTAAAAAAAAACAAAAATAAAAACCCAGGAAGATTCCTCTGCCATCTTCTCAACTCACAGCAACCCTATTCTATTATCTACAAAATAAAGTTCAGTATATGTAGCTGCCTCACCTCCTGCTCCATAGCTGGGTAAATAGCATGCAAATAAATAAACAATGTTTAAGTCTTCTACTAAGAAACATTTAGCCTCTATAGTGTTGACATTGATTGTACCCATTTATGACAGACCAGGATAACTATATCTGATGTAAAAAATTTAAAAGGTGAAACACAAACATTTTAAGAAATATAAATGACCTTTTAAGAATATAATTATATTTACAACACAGTAAAAATGAACACCGATTATATAAATATATTACTACAAGAATGTTTTAAAACAGCTCTGTCTATATCTACTCTAGCTCAACTGGCGGGTTTAGGAAGAAGCAGAATAAAATAAACCTAATATAATGAAAGGAAAAATTTGGACTGTGACTTTATTTTAAGGAAAAAAAATAGTTCATTTCCAAGAAATGCTTATCACATAAGGGACAGCTTGCAGGTATAAAATGAAGTATTCAACAGTCGATGAGCTTTTAAGTAAGCATTATAAGCTGAAAATGTATTCAATGTTAGTGTAGCTTGAAAAGAAAAAAATTACATGATTTATACTGCTACTTATTTAAGCATGTCTTATGCAAGATACAGTGCCAAGGTGTCTGAAGAAAAACAGGAAGTAAAAGCATATAGGTACTGAGCTTTAGGAAACTTACAAATATTCTACTTGATATTCCATAAATACAGCTATGATTGTAGTCACAAATGCAATGCTTATTTAATTAAATATATCATTTATTATCTGAGCATACTACTATACTTGTCACAGAATTTCTTTTATAAAAAGTCAAGAAGAATGTACATTTTTGAATGATTCAAGAAACAGTGGCTTTACCTGTGTTTTATTTTTCATATCTTTGTTAATGTAAGTGCATCTGAATATCATTCAATGTAGGACTAAATTTGCAAAATTCAGCTGCCCCTCAGTATTTTGCGGGTATTCCTATGAAACCTTCTCCAAGAACAATCATATAAGAAAAATAAATAAATCTAAGTTTCTGGTTTTGTGAAATCTATTTGTTCCCTTCCTCCTCCCCTGGACCTACACACAATCTAAGAAATCATTATAATGTTTAAATATCTATTTCTCAGTTTTTGTTGTAAACACTGTAAACATCATAAACCCATTTTTTTTTTAAAGAAAACACCTTCTAAGAGATAGGATAAGGAATATTTTATCTTTAGAATCATTGAACTGTACCATCTGATTTGTTTTGATCTTCTTTCTTTCATTAGTGAAGGCTATGAACAAATAATGCATGGTAATTTATTCATCCATTATGTAAAAATTAGAATGATGAAAATATTTTTCCAACTAATGAAATCTTTTTTTATTTTGAATTTTAATACTGTAATAAGAGCTAGTGAAAACTAAATTGGTTTCTTTTATCATTAGCTTATTTAATCAGGCTATTAGCTGTGAACCTGAATGCTATTCTTTTTGATCACTTATTTTAGTAATTGGAAAAAATATTGGGGTCACTTCTTTGTTTGAAGTTGTCTTTGAATCAAAGTCTCCTGAAAGGCATGGCTTGCTTTACTATCCAGGAATTGTTCTACAAAGATTTCCTGGCTATATCAATGGCTATTAACAATTAAATCTTCTGTCAATTTAACTTGGTTAATCTGAGGAGCTATTGGAGGTGGTCTACCAACTGCTGTACTTAATAAATTATGTCTGTGTGCTTGTTCCTAACCGATCTCCCTATGGAAAATTATGTTAGTGAAACTTCCACTAACTTACAGTCAGTAATAATAACTTTCACCAACACACCTAGAAGTATCTTCTCACTTATGAGTATTCCATCTTGCTTACAGATGCTTCCAAACAGTGCGCATTTGAGTGGTCTGAGATCACTGATGAATCATGATAGAACTTACTTTCATACATATAGATTTATTCAACTGGCTCAATGATGAAAATCTACTTTATATCATTTTGGCATAAAATCAAAGGTAAATAATAGATTAGATTTTAAAATACCAAATGTTATAGTCACATGCTTGACATATGTTTATAATATGTTGCTAAAATAAAAGTACATAGTACAAAATATTTGCACACCATGACTCAATTATTTTTAAGGAAATACATATTGCACAAGGTGTTGCATACTAAATATGTAATATGCAAAGGACTATGTGTTATACCAGCATTTAGGATATCAATATTTTTTTTTCCAAGGAGTGAAATGGTAGCTACTTTTGTGTATTTTGCTTCCTCTAGCTTCCAAATAACAAATATTATTCTAATTAGGAAACAAATTTTGCTTTAAAACAGACTACTTCTAACTATTTTGTAGGTCAAAATTAGTGGGAAAATTAGCCCCCAATTTAAATGTACATTACAATGTACATACCATAATACAAACAGATACTGGAGTGTAGGCCTAGATTATCCTAAACAATGGGAGGTTTGGTTTCAACTAGATCTTAACAGAGCATTTGACTTTATTCATTTTTGATTGCTTATTTTAAATTGTTGAGTAGAGGAAAAAGTTATTGAAGAAAATTTAAAACATATATATGATGAACAAAAGAAAAGAAATTTAAAGTTACCCAGAATCTCATCATCAAGTTCTATAAACATTTTAAAGAAACATTGTAGAAAAACAATTTTGCTACTGCAACTCCTTGTCAATTTTATAATTGATACCAAAATTAGAAAATATTGATTATTTTTAAACTGCTTATTTGCTAAAGTAATTTTACTTAATGGAGGAGTTTAAAAATTGATCAGTTACCAAAATATCATTTTTGACAAGGTAAAACACCTCAGCTGACTTACTGAACTAAATCTTGAGATAAAATAATTAAATTTATAAATGATCCATTAAAACACATCAGGAATCTCATAATCTACAATGTCACGTTCAGAATTCCTGTATGTGATTATATTGCTATTTTTATTATTTTCACATTATTGAATCATTATCATGTCCTAACTCCATTTTTGTCTGCCTATTTCAATACTATTAGGAGAATATAAGCATATTCTAAGGGAATATTTGCACAACTTTTTAAATACTTTTTTTTTTTACTGGGCACTTTCATAATGCATGAAAAATCTATACCAGCAAATTTGTGATGCCATTATAATGTGTTAGTTCTATAATATTTTGGGTTTAGTTTTCACATGCATAAACCTTTCCTTTGCACCTAGGAAAATGTAAACATTTTAGAATTCTTCAGATTTCCTATTATACACATTTATTTACACTGAAAATTTACTGATTTCCAAAACTGGCTAACTCTTCTATGTATCTGACAATTTAACGAGTAAATATCATGGGCTATGTACATTCTTCATGTGCAAATTTCAAAAGAAAATTGGTAATCTTTACCTTAAAGCCTACATTTCTAAAGCAATTTTAATTCTAATAATCATCTATTTTTAAAAAAAGAATAATCAACTTTGAAATTTACTTTAATAGTACTATGCATAAATATTTCCAGTTTATATTCAGACTGATAACCTGGGAAGGGTGAAAACTGCTCACAATTATATGAATGATTCATTCAAAGAACATATAACAACAAATAATCCAAGTACAATAAAAATAACAGTGATTTAAATACTCTTAGAATTTCTTACTTTACCTTTGGGGAAAACCCGTTCTCATTATGCATGTCTTACCCATCTTGCTCTTTGCTCCCATTGGTAACAAGTGAAATAACTGGATAAGAGCTCTGAGCACACTGAACATTTCAGTTTCCAAATTCTTTGACATTCCCTTGCATTTCCTCCCTGATTTAAAGAGATTTGCTCACTTGGCTTATACATCATACGTTAGTCATTATTATGTAAACAGATTATAATCCACATGATAGTAAAAACAGTTTTAACTGGACAACCTGGAGAAAAGACGTTTATGTGGAAAGCCTGTTGCTCCTCCATCCCCTTGAGGGAAGTATGTTGTTTGCCCCACCCTCCCCCCCACACACACACTGCTTGGGTCACTAATGTCATCAGCCCCCAAAGCTAAAATCTGATCAATGGCTTATGAGGTGACATGATTTGAAATCTCTGTTCAATAGAATAAGAATAAGTAATGAATCCACTAGATTCTCTGTCTAGGGGAGTCTGAATACAGAACATATACAGTGTCAAGAATTAGTACAGGAGCAGCAAAATGCCAAAAGACATGCACAGGACAAAGCAGTGAACAGAAATTGTGAAGCAGGACACACCAGGAGTAAGCAGAAAACATGAAAAAGGAGAAGCTATAACCAGTGTTACCTTCCTACCAATCTATAATAATAAAAGTATAATATGCTAATTAGACCGGATGTTCTTTCAGATGACCTTCTGGAGAAGCCTGGGTCCCGGGTCCCAGGTGCCTGCCTTTGGCTGGAGGGAAGCAAACCCAGGTCCCGGGTGACAGAGGGAAGCTGGTGCCAGTAGCTAGGGAAAGGAAGGCCTATTCTTGCATGAATTTTGTGCATTGAGCCTCTAGTAAAAAGCACAGATAAAGGAAGAAACTCAAGACTATGAAGGAAGAGTGAATGTTTAGAAACCAGCTTTTTCTAGTAAAACAAAAAAAAAATATCTGACCAACAGGCCGTGATCTTTGGGGACATTTGGTTGTGTAAAAGAAGCATTCCTTTTCACAGAACCCAAGGGAATATCAAGTTCAGAAGATTTCTTCTGAAATTTTCTAGGTTTGCCCGACAATATCTACTGAGGCCATTGTTACAATGCCAACGTTCAACAATGGAGAATTGGATGAACCGAGTCAGCACGAGTCTGCAATTTTGCATTACTGTGAGCACAGCACTTTGCAATAGCAATAAGGAAGTGCCTCAGTGAAAAAATTAATAATTGAGCCTGATTTCAAGATGAATTCTTAATCCACACAAAAGAGTAATCTTCTAAAACACTGCAGCATTTTATATTTGCATATAGGCAGTGGGCAGATTAATTATTCACTGAAATAGACTCCCGTCTTACTTACCAAGCCTTCACATTACAATTTTCTCAATCTATGTAGCCATTTAAATGTGCACAGAAAAAGTGCACTTTTCTTCATAATTCTCATAAATTTAAAATGTGGACACTCCAAATGGGCTTCCCTTACATTTTATTCCAATTTTGATAGTTTTCTAAAGACTCGTTATGTGTCAACTCTCTTTGCCTGCTTTAAGCCATTTGTTTTCCCCAGAAATCTATGATCTCTACTGATATATTTTATATGCAATTTCTCTTAGACTTTTACTAAAAGTAGTCATTTATAAACTGCCTATTCCTTTTCTTAATATATACTTGCAGCTTAAAAAAAAGAAACAAAACAAAACAGCCCATAGCCTAGGCAGATAAATTGCGGCAGTCACAGAGGCAGTGAGTGATGGAGTCCCTCAAGCCAGGTGATGGATTGCTGTGTGGCAGCTGAGGCAGGAGACTCCCTTTTGCACTTCTTTGCTCTTAGGTACCAGGCAGCTGCTCCAAACTGAGCCTTTGTTTCATGCTAACAAGGACCAGCCCCAGAAATGTCCTCTGATCTTTTTAAGTAGCAGCCAAGGGGCCGCCTGATGAAGGCAATCTAACATAGCTTAAGCGCCGCTAGTTGACACTGCAATCTTCTATTGCCTTCCATTTTGACCTACATAAGATATTGGTGAGAACTAATATACAGAGATCTTTTCATTCTGGTAATAAAATGATAATTAGAAGATCTTATTATCCACTCCAGACACCCATCATGGTACATTTTCCAAAATGTGCTACTCAGGGTATTTTTTCATTACATCCAAGTCAAAAGTGAGGTTCAGTACTTGGCCTTAGATTCCTCTCCCCTCCAATACTTAGACATTGAGCTGGAAGTAAAAGGAGTTGAACTTCAACCCTTGACACTGCCCACATTAATATCATCTGCAAGTTTGTTGTCTCTGCATCTTAGATAAGCCATTTTCTGTAAGAAGTCAACAAACAGTTGGAAGTCAGCCAAGTAAAACATTTTTTTTTCAACTCCAGAGAGTTTTTATTATTGTAAGAAAATAAGGAAAAAGAGAACCAGAGAAAACAACATTAGAAGTGGAGAAGTGGGAAGAACAAACCTTGAAAGGAAGAAAGAGCTGGATAGCAGAAAAAGAGATATGTGTAAAAGCATAAAGAAACCAAAAAGTAATGCAAACAAGCATTAGAGATTATGAGTTTATTAAAATCCATTTTTAATATGGATGCCTTGGTGGCTTCAAGCCTTCCTGTGGGCAATAAGCACATTCTGTAAATTGTGTCATTACTTTGAAAAGACAAAATAAAAAAGAAAATACTAACAAAATGAAACCTTGAATCCACTACGTATTTAAAGTAATTATTTATATGACAATTATATCCCACCTATAGTCGATAGGAGCAAGTTTAGTTTTCAAATTTTCAATGTATTTCAACCTTCAAATAGTATATATAGCACTAACAACTTTAAAAGCTACTAGAAGAAGAGAGAGGGAAATTGGAACTATTGAAGCATGCCACATGCCACTGTAAAGGCCAATTTTGGGGGAAACAATATAAACACATAGCCTAATGACTTTGGATTTATTGTTGGGAGGTTTGGGGAAGACTGCCTTGGTCACTCTGAGATAGCATGATCAAGACATCACATTATGTACTTTGGCAGAGATAAAAAAAATGCAGAATATGACCCTATTATGAATGCATTTGAAAAAATTTTACAAGGACTGAAAAATTGTTTTGCATTCTTTACATCTTTAAAGGACTTCTTAAGGCAATTAATACAATGGAGTAGGCAAGAGACTATGAAACATTCACCTCACCTTTTCATGCAAATAATTCATGTGTTGGTCACAAAAGAACTATTCAGTCTGACTTGGATTTCTTTGGTAATAATTTATTAAGGAATCATTTGTCTTAGTATACATTTCTACAGAAATGCTTTTATGTAAAACACTCTACAACATATCTTTTTTTTTTTGTTAATTCGAATAATTTTTCCTTTTTCTGTTAAAAGAATGTCACTTTACTTACAGTCCTTTCCCATCTCCCTTTATTGAAGTACCCTTCACTGCTCAGGGAAGAAAATATCTACATTAAAAGGTGGCAGTTCTTTTAGCAACTTCCATATAAATTTACTTTATGATGGTAGATAGTTGTTCTCACTATTGGAGTTGATTAAGGAGGCGAGAGCAATCTGACTGCCCCTATACTCTTACCCTGGACAGAGGAGAATGGAGAACCCGTAGGTAACACACCTCGCTGGTCCCCTCCCAGTCGACAAATCTGCAAACACTGACCTTAATCTAATTCCAAGTTGTATATGTCACATATATTTTAGCAATGGCACAAGCTAATGGACATCAAAGGGCAGAGATTGGTCTGGAAATGTGTTCAGAGACATTCCATTTGTAATCTGAAAGAACAAAGCAAGCCTTTTGACAGTGAAATGGCCACTATTCATAGAGAAGGTTCTTTTTTTTAAACGTACCCTCTCCACACATGAAAATAAGCTTTTGAGTTTTACGTAAAAACATGTAACATTTCTTGACAGCTTTTCCCATTAGGGGAGAAATATTGGCCACAAAGAATCTGACAGAGATGGTTTTTGGAATTCAAATCTGCCCTTTCCCAAAAGAACCTTAGCAAAAGCCTGTCCATGAAAGAGTTCTTGTTGTATCTAAACCATGGGCACCGGAAGGGCTGAAAAAGAAACATAGCTGCCGTCTCTTATCCTCACACAGGCCTGAATACCGACCGCCGGATGTTCTCCCCCCTCACCTACTGCCTATTCTTCAACAGCAAAGATTGGACAGTCTGGTACAATACTTCACCTCTTGCGCATATCAAAGAACATCTGCTGTAAACTGGGGTTGGTGAGGGTAGGATGGAGATGAGGATGGATGGCACCACTATAGGAAATAGCAATTCTGAGTGAGTGTAGAGAAATTTGGGAAGGTTTCCATTAAAACTTAATCATTATAAAGTTTGATATTAACTCTCAACGCAAGATAATCTTTTATGTTATAGTTCATATATTTCCAGGGGAAATATTCTTAAAATACACCAATTAAGATATTTCCTAATATCTTAATTAATTTCATAATACAGCTGATACCTTCTTATGTTTGGTATAAATTTTAGAGACGGTGGTGGTATATGGCCGGGATTTAATCAATGTACATTCACTTCAGTCTCATACAAACCTGTGACTCAAAGGTCATAAATGTGATACATGAACTTTCATTAACCTGCATGTTATGCAGCAATGCAGATATTTTTATTTTTTATGGGGTAGGAAATGCACTCCAGGTGGAAATCTCTGCTTATTTAATCACTGTGAGTTAGATTTGCGTTATTGGGTACATAATGTCCTCCCTCTCCTCAAAGTTGAGTAATGACATGAATTCTTGATAGAACTTGGGGTTCTTGTTAAACCTGCCCAGGATTCGCCAAATAAAACAACGGTAAAGGAAATGAAATGTTACCTGACATTGAGTGCTCTTTACTGGCACTGCTGTCAAGTTAAGGCACCTGCAGTCCTGTGCAAGGCGTGCACTGAGAGCTCGTAGTCATTCATTTAATTCAAGTAGCTTAAATGTAGCACCTCTTAAAAGGGGGGAAATGCCACCCACCACAAAATTCTTTATCCTTCAAGATAATATTCTCAGTAGTATCCAGAGAAAGAAAATGACTCTTATAAGCCAAATGAAGGTAATGCATGAAGGTAGTAGTTAGACTGTAAACATGTTTCAAAAATTAATGTATGTAGCTGGAGAATACAGTTCATTTCATTGGATTAATTTCCATCAAACACTAGCATTTACGTGGTTACATCTTATAAATTGTAAGACCCATGTTTCATTGCAAGAGTACATAAAGCAGAACTCTAAAAGGAAATGTATTTTCTCACATGGATTTCCTAAGATTCAGGAAGAATAAAAATCTCTCCAGCTGCCTTGAGGCACCGATCTGTGTGAGCTGCCACTTGGCCTGCGTCAGTGCCCCAGAGATGAAGGCAAACTGGACCACAGCACAGACTTTGCACCTCCTCGGAAAGTATGAATGAGAAGAGACGGGGTTTGAGAGGAGACGGGATGCACCTGAAAAATTCCACTTGCAGACTTTTGGCATATTATTTCAGGAGCTATTCTGTTTGAGACGGTAGTTTATTAATTTAATTTTTCTATGTCACAATTCCATGACTTTTATTGCTATGCTGTGATCAGAAACCATCTTTTTTCGCTATTTTAAAATAAATCTTAAAGTATGTAAAGACAAATCTGAATTACAAGAAGCACAGTGTTTGAAGTAGTGTATATTCCATCAGACAAAGCATCTCGTTTTGTAAGCATAAGAACACCCTTTGTGCCTCAGAGGATGGATTGTTGCCATTTGGAAACACAGCCTGTGGTTTGGGTTTAGACTCTATCAACTCATATTCAGCACTTCATAAGGATAGAGACAAATTTTTTTTACTGATTATGACCACGAGAGATTAGAAGCTTGTGAGAACCATTTAAATAGCTAAAAATTCTGTTAGCAGTGGAGGAGATTCTTTAATGTGGTCAGCAAAACCTGGAAAAGAAAAATCTAAATATTTAATCTAAATAGTAAGTCTAAATATGTAAAGAAAAGAAATAAATGTACTCTTTGGGTAAGACTACAACTCAAAATAAAATCACAGTCCTTATATCCTTTCAGGTTTCCTAGTCCACAATCAAATACAACGCAGTCCATGCATCTTTCCTGACTACTCATTTGGCATGCATATCACAGATTTAGTTATTTTTGCAGATATATGATTGGGATGTAAAAATTCATCATGTAAACACTCGTTAGGAACAAGAAAAACTTCTTTACACAAGTAATTTTATGTATATTATAACTTGGAAAAAACACATTTTCCTATGTAGATGGTTAAATTTAGAAAAATGTAATACTAACTCTCAAAATGAAAGGAATTACATGTTTTTCTGTATTTGCATTAAGAGATAAAAACACTAAGTGAAGGAAATAGGAGCCACAGTATTTTCTCCAAATTTGGTCATGAAGAAGAGAGTTCCTGGAGTTCAAGTTCTGGCAAAATACAAATTCTACTTGACTTATCCAGAGGTCTATAGAGGCGTAACAAAAACGCTTGTCACCTCATTTTCCACGTAGTGGTAGGGACGACAGCTGTTAAGTCTTCAACTGGACAGATTTCAAAATGAATTTTTACAACCCAGATGATGGACTGGTATACGTCAAAAGTGAATTCATGAGTTTTATAAATGCCTTTCTCTTGCTCTTTTTTTTCTTTCTTGACTAGTTTACATCATAATGGAGGAATAACATTTTAAGAATTTTGAATAGGCACTTACTGGAATTACAGTTAATCCTGATACAATCTAGATGGGGAAGAATAGATGAAAAATGAAAATTTATCCTTCAAGGTAATAGCTGCAGACATCCAATAAAATCACAGTCCACCCTTCCGGGGACAGACACATGCAAATATGGCCACTCCATAACTTTACATATTTCTAGAACCCAGATTCATCATTATAAAACTTCACCATTGGAAACAACATTAGAAGGTTTGAAAAATGGCCAATTCAAACAAAGCTACATGGTGACAAATCTAAGTGGAATAAAGAATTGTTAACTGTCAAAGATGCTTGGCTTGGACTGGCTGCAACTTCCTCCCCATCTGTGAAAGAACAGATCGTTGTTTCCAGCGGAATTAAAAAGTGCTCCGTCACAATGGGGTGCAGGTGCAAGCTCAGCTAAGCTCAGACATCTTGGACCTCCAAAAGCTAGTACCCCACAAAGGCCGTCGGAATCCTTTAGGATCGGGGTGGCAATGGGGAGCAAGTGGAAATTCTTCTCACCTTACCCTAATGTCTTGTTTTGGTTTTTGCTTGGACAAAGAGGTCACAGCCAGAAGCTGGCTGGATTCCATGCCTTGTATTAATCAGAGGAGGAAAGAAATGCCATGTTTCTTTTAGAAACATGAGCGGCTAAGAATTAGTGTCATCCTCCAGAACACACCAGCCTATGCCTCTCTTAAGAGCTAACAATGTTATCTCTATGCAATAAGTGTCATGGTTAATGCTGCTATTGAGTTTCGTTTTCCTACACTTGCTTCTTATAGAAGAGCAGGTTCTTTAAGAACAGGATGTCTGATCTGAATAACAGGCTGTGGTTACAAGGGGTATCTTTAAAGGACTATGTGGGGGTGTTTTATGCTTATTTCATGTACTGATAAATATTTGTTGATTTTGGTTGTAGAATTTAATGCCTTTGGGGAACAGGAAAAATATAAACCTAGATTCTGTTTCCATGTAGCTGAGTTTGTCATGTGTCGTCAACCGCATCAGAAAAGTGGTTGCAAACAGCCAAGGACCAGCATCTACACAGCTCTTTCCACAGAATGCTTTGCTGTTGGAAAATGTCAAGGAGTATTTCCACTTTGGCTAGCAGCCCCTTTGCTGCAATTAGCCCATTTATTTTGATTGGCTGTAGTAACCTGTCACGGTCACTAGAGGGAACTCTAACAGAACAGAAACTGAGTCCTATGTACTCTTGAGTGATCTTTGGAAAGCACCCTTATTATCTAACTTAACTAATACTAATTGAATGTATTGAAACCATTATGTATTTTATGAGCTATCATTCTGCCCAGCACAATTAGAAAATGTTGGTGGGGTTTCTATAAATGCCTTACTTCCTCACATTTCCTACCTTTTTTTTTTTTTTAAATCTACATAGTTTCACATTTTTTCTCTGATTATTCATTTTCTCTGTTTATTAAGTTTTATGTGTGTTTACTGCTTCCAGGAAATACAGTAAAACCTCATTAATTTGTACTCCTATTGGAGTTAATGATACTATTGAAAATCAGTGGGCAGATTATTTATAATCCTTCATTCAGTCTGACTATAGACCACCTGCAAAGAATTAAACAAACAAATTGTGAAAGGTCAAGTTTTGGAAGAAGCTGATTTCAACTACTTTACTAGGTATTGATGGCCCAACCTGCATGAAACAATGTGCTAATTATGGATAATCCTTATCCATCCATTAAAACCAGCCTAGTAACACCTTTTCTTAACAGGATTTTTCCCCCCAGCTATTAATTTGTGTTTCAAATGCAATTGAAAATAAAACTGCTTAATTTTTGCTAATTCTACAATTCAGATATTTTCTTAATTCAGCCTGACCTCCTCCCATGCTTCACCCGGGTTGTTGAGGTTTTACTGTAGCGACTCTTGCCTAATTCTCTAATGAAGCAGGAAAGCATTATTTTTCTGAAGAAGAGCCTGTGTTTTTAGTGTTCTCGTGGCTGTTTGCTGAGGGCCGCAGACTTTGGGCATTGAAGGGTTGTGGATTGCTATTTGATAGCAGAATATCACCACACAGAATCTCCAGACGGAAAAGATGGGCTACCACCAAGGCGCCTGTTGAAAGGAGAAGCCCATGGAATAGCAGAAAAACTACTGTTGACCCAGATCACAAAGTGGAAATTTGATATTTGGTACATATGTGATCTCAGTAGATACATCTGAAAGGATATCATCTGTAGCCAATCAGAATGCCAGTAAATATGATAATAGGAAATTCGTTTAATTTCTCTGCAAGCCTAATGATTTATAATTTCAATTAACCTCATTGATATGGATGGCTTCCCTTTCAAGAACCCTCAGTGGTAGGAATCACAAGACAGTAAATTATGGTAAACAAACAACAAGAATAACAACCAAAAAAAAAAAAAAACACACAATAAAAAGATGCCCCAAAAATCTAAATTAATTTAAATGATGGAAATGAGACCATTAAGTGTTTTAACTTTCCATGGCAAACAGGCTACTCGATAAATGTTGGCAGGCAGAACGGAACAAAAAGTGAAAGGTGTTAGTTCAGTGGGGGAAGGTGGGTTGTTACCTAGGTTGACCGTCAGTTTCACACGCCCTGCGTCCAGCTCCAGGCGGAGGGTGTCTGCCGAGTCCCTGGAGGTGGTTGCCATGAGAATGCCATATGCGCGCTGGGATCGAAAGCGTAAGGACACATCCTCAGCCTCCGTGTGCATGACCACGGGGAGCTGGATCTTCATAAACATGCTCCCATCGTAGCTCAGAACCGTGGCCTCTGTAGGTGAGAAATGAATATGAACATTCTTGGTCTGTTTAGGGCATTCAGACTTGGAAAGGGAAAAGACAGACCTATTAAAGTCTTTCGGATAGAACATAAGACGACAAGCTCAGCTCATCTTCAGAAATGAGCAATTCTTTTTTAAGCCAAACAGACGGGTCACAGTAGGAGAACGTCCTCAGTAAAGTACCTGCTACAACCCCGAAGGAAATATGGCTGCATTTTCCTTTTCATTCCCATAGCACTTTCCACCTATAGCATTGATCGTGTTGGATCATACGTGTTGTCGTATGTGTCTCTCTTTTCAAGAGCAGTGTGAGCCTCGTTGGAAGCGAGGGTAACTATTGAATGAATGCTTATACATGGCTCGGCCACTGAACAGCTCTGTAAAACCAGCCAAGGCTCTGGGAGGATCTCACTTGCTGGAACAGGGTCTTTAAGGCCTTGGCTCATCTTAAAAGCTCATGATTCTAAGGGCACTTAATTAGAACTTAAAACCACCTGTGGCCACAACCTTGGAATCCTGAAAATATGACGCTATCACTAAAATGTCAACGACGATGTACATCCTGAAGATGGCAGGTGGGATAGAAGAGCGTGTGTGGGTGTGTGCTACTAAAAGGAAAGTGGATTGCTTTCTTAGAGAAGCTGCTTCAGACAGTGTTGAACACATAAAAAAGCAAACAAAACTGGGTCACAAACTGACTGCTTTAAGAAATCGTCAGCACCCCTGAGTGTTAAACACTATATGGTGGTAGAACATTGCAAAATAAGTGTGAGTCACACTGCTCTTTCATTGGTTCTCATAACTCAGACTACCATCTGATAAAAGAAAAGCTACCTGGATTTAAAACAATCTAGGAAATTCCCATGACCTTGCCCATGTACATGACACAACAGTTAACTTTACTAATGCAACTGTGTTTATTATTAAGACTGTATTTCTGGAGCTGTGGTTTTGCAAGTTTATTTTTCAAGAAGTCAGCGAAGTCGAGCATTCCTTCTAACATCCTGTAATCATCAGTTGTTGTTATCATGAGACTGAAGGCACATCCAGATCGGATGAGCACGAAGGTCCTAGGGTCTCTGCCTGGCGCTCTTTTCTTCCACCTCATGACAAAGGATCTCTCCCAAGCAAGTGCTCACTCCCCCTCGTATTTATTAATGGTCCCGACTTCTCTCTAGAGCTCCATCACTCATCATTCATCCATTGCCTATTGAGTATCTCCAAATTGAATGCAATAGGTACCTTACTACACTCTTTACCACCACCCTTCCCCCCCCGCCGCAACAGTGAACACCCATCATGTCCTCTAATGTTCTCCATCTCAGTAAATGATGTAACACATTACTCAGACCGTCACCTTTCTGATTTCTCTCTCACCCTCCTCTTCACCACGTCCAATCTATTTGCAAGTCTGCAATTCTTGAAGACACTAATTCCAATTCATTTCCTGAATCGTTTGCTTCTTACTCTTACCACCAAACTCTGCTGAAGTCTCTCACCTGGACCACTGCAACAGCTCCCTCAAAATGTCCCAACTTCTATTCTTCCTCCCTGCACACAGCAGCCAAGCTAAACTTTTAAAGAAGTAAATGAGATTCTATCACTTTATTGCTTAAGCAATCCCTCACCTCCCCCAACCCCCACCGGTAGATTTCTACCGCCATTAGACCAAAAGCTGTACTTGTTTTTCTAACTCTTTTCTTGATCTGGGCCCAGTCTGTCTCTCTGGCCTCAGTTTTTCACATCACTCCTCCCCCACCCCAACACACACACACACACACACACACACACACACACACACACACACTAGCTTAGTAAAACCCAGACACACTGATTTCATCTCTCAAGTATTTGTACTCTGTCCTAGCAGGTTTTACCCCGGACTTTATACAGCTGGTTCCTTCAGCATTCCTGTCTCTGGTCAAATGTTACTTCAGAGAGATACACTGCAAGCACCCCTTTACTCTTCCCTCCAGTTATTCTACATCTATTCACCAATCAAGTTTTTCATCACCCTTTTTTTTTGTTTATATAGCATTAGCTGTCCTTGCCTTATAAAATCTAAGTGCTGGCAGGTGCTGAGGACAGAGATTGGATACTCATATTCATTATTCCATCAGCAGCTCAGTACCCCAAAGTGCTAGGCACACAGCAGAGGCTCAACAAACACTGAATTAATGATTGCACTCAATACTGAGGGTACATGACAGAAATTCCTTCAATTTGGTTACCAAGCTTACATATATGCTCATTAAAAAAATTAAGTATTTATTCTGTCTATTATAAGTGGAATCTAATTTTCGTAATAAATATGAACAAAATATTTACTAAAGTCTACTTTGAAGTTTATAATTGTGCTGCAAAAGCTAGATTAGGGAAAGGTTCTATTGACCAAAGTAGGGGTCCCATGACTGGGAACTGAGCTACACACCGAGAAAGTAGTATAATCCTTTAAAATATAGTGGTTCTATATCGTATCATTTTCCGATTAGACAAGAAGTTTCCCAGGAAGATGCAATATCACAAAAGACAGAATTCAGTGGAGAAAAATCTAAAAGTTGCTCCAAAAATAATTAGAACATGATTGCAAATTGCAGTAAACTCTATAAAAAAAGAACAGAAAAAGTGTTCCCAGTATAATCTTGCAGAAATTTGATCTTTACTATTTCTTATCCTGAACTACAGCCAGTCAGTATCCATGCCTATAAAACAATATGTGAATAAAAGTTTAAAAGCCATTGTCAATTGTTCAGTAACTGTGGTATCACACAGATAAAAATACAAAAACATTTTTAGTTTTTGCCTAGCTATTCAGTCTGTAAATCAGTCTCTATTATTCAATACTCATATGTTTTTAAAATCTTTTTTTCCCTTTTTAAAAAAATATATTTTATTGATTTTTTTACTGAGAGGAAGAGAGAGGGATAGAGAGTTGGAAACATCGATGAGAGAGAAACATCGATCAGCTGCCTCCTGCACACTCCCAACAAGGGATGTGCCCACAACCAAGGTACATGCCCCCGACTGGAATCAATCCTGGGACCCTTAAGTCTGCAGGCCAACGCTTTATCTACTGAGACAAACTGGCCAGGGCTGTTTTTAAAATCTTTATTGTTCAGATTATTACAGTTGTTCCTCTTTTTTCCCCCCATAGCTCCCCTCCTCCCAGTTCCTACCCCACCCTCTGCCCTTACCTCCCCCCCCCACTGTCCTCATCCGTAGGTGTACAATTTTTGTCCAGTCTCTTTTCACATCCCCAACACCTCTTTCCCCCTGAGAATTGTCAGTCCCCTCACTTCTATGCCCCTGATTCTATTCTATTCACCAGTTTATTATGCTCATCAGATTTTTTATTCACTTGATTTTTAGATTCACTTGTTGATAGATATGTATTTGCTGTTCATAATTTTTATCCCTTCTTCTTCTTCTTCTTCTTCTTCTTCTTCTTCTTCTTCTTCTTCTTCTTCTTCTTCTTCTTCTTCTTAAAGGATACCTTTCAGCATTTCATATAACACTGGTTTGGTGGTGATGAACTCCTTTACTTTTTCTTGTCTGTGAAGCTCTTTGTCTGACCTTCAATTTGAATGATAGCTTTGCTGGGTAGAGTAATCTTGGTTGTAGGTTCTTGCTATTCATCACTTTGAATATTTATTGCCACTCCCTCCTAGCCTGCAAAATCTCTGTTGAGAAATCAGCTGATAGTCGTATGGATGCTCCCTCGTAGGTAACTAATTGCTTTTCTCTTGCTGCTTTTAAGATTCTCTCTTTGTCTTTTGCCCTTGGCATTTTAATTATGATGTGTCTTGGTGTGGTGCTCTTTGGATTCCTTTTGTTTGGGATTCTCTGCACTTCCTGGACTTGGAAGTCTATTTCTTTCACCAGGTAGGGGAAGTTTTCTGTCATTATTTTTTCAAATAGGTTTTCAATATCTTGCTCTTTCTCTTCTTCTGGCACCCCTATAATTCTGATTTTGGTATGTTTGAAGTTGTTCCAGAAGCTCCTTACACTATCTTCATATTTTTGGATTCTTTTTTCTTTTTGCTTTTCCGTTTGGGTGTTTTTTGCTTCTTCGTATTTGAAATCTTTGGCTTGGTTCTTGCGATCCTCTAGTCTGCTGTTGGATCTCTGTATATTATTCTTTATTTCAGTCAATGTATTCTTAATTTCTAGCTGGTCCTTTTTCATTCCTGGAGAGTCTCACTAAATTTATTGGTGGTTTCTACAAAATTCTTGAAAAACCTTATAACCGTGGTGTTGAACTCTATGTCCAGTAGTTTGCTTTCCTCCATTTCTGTCATTTGTGACCTGTTTCTTTGTCTCTGCATTTTGGCTGCTTCCCTGCATTGCTAGAGTGGCTTTCTGTGCTAGGTGTCCTATAGGGCCGAGTGGCTCAGCCTCCCCAATTACCTGAGGTGGACACTCTTGGTGCACCCCTTTGTCGGCTTTGTGCACAGTCTTGTTGTAGCTAAGTCTTGATTGTTGTTGGTATCACTGGGAGGAATTGACCTCCAGGCCACTTGGCTGTGAGAATCAGCTGTGTCTATAGTGGGAGAACTTCTGTGCTGGAGATACACTTATGGGGCAAGACTTGCTTCAGTGGGGCTTTGGTGCTCACTGAGTCTGCCCCCTGAGTGTGTTCCTTATGGATCTGAGAAACTCTAATCTGGATGGACCCACTCTGACCACTGGGTACACTGGCTCTTGGATTTCTAAGGAGGTGCTAATTTAGCCTTGGTCTGAGGCTACCCAGCCTGTTATATGCAAAAGCCTCTGAGTGCAGCTTGGGTGGGGTGGGGTCTCGGGGAATCAAAAGGGTGGAGCAAACAGCTATGGCTCATCCTCAGCCCTGCCCTAAGAGGCCTGGGTCTCAGTGTCCCTCGGTAATCGTGCAAGCACCACTGAGAGAAAGCTGCTCTGGAGTTCCTCCCAATGCCAGATAGTCCAGTTTCTCTCCATATGAGTCTGGATCCCCAGAAACTCACCGGGAACTGGAGTTCAGAGCCGTTGGGAGCTTGTGACTCCCTCCAGATTGAAAAAGACAACCATGTCCTCAGTTGCCAGCCCTTTCTGCGAGCCCTTTCTGCGCGTATCTCCGTACCTCTGCACTTTACTTCTGCACCTCCTTTGAGTCTCAGTGTGCTTTTCTCTTTCCTTCTAGTTGTAAAATTTCCACTCAGCCAGCCTTTCTATGGTTCTGGGTGGTGTCTGTTTTTTCTTTTCATTGTGGTTTTGAAGTGGTTGTGCGAGGCAGCAATTTCAGATATTTACCTATGCCACCATGTTGGTTTTTCCTCCAATGCTCATATTTTAAATGATCTCATATTCTTCTATAAAATGTAGCATAATTTGATTAAAAGCTAAGTAGAGAAACATCTTTTTAGAAATATAGAGGTCCGGCAGTGGATCATAAATACAGACTGAAATCCAATCCAAAGTAGGAAAAATAATTAGGATCTTTGGCCTTTAACATTCTCTAAAAAGCAGCAGGAATGAAATAACAGAGTAAAATAATAAAACTTGAAAGCCCCTGATTGCCATTTTAAACAATTCTCAATGTGAAAATAACCTGTTGATAAACGACAAATAAATGCCTAAACAATTCCTCATAATTAGAATTAATTTCTAATTAGACAAGAAATAAAAAATGCACAAGGTTGCAGCCTAGAATTGCCAAATAAATGGTAAAGGACATTCTGACATTTGAAGGTTATGCTATTTGGCAGCATCTTTTGACATCAGTAAAATCATTTTATCACTTAGAATACAAGAGTTCTTTAAATGGCTAATTCCAAGGCAATACCTCCCAGTGGGGGAGAAAAAGTTTCCACTTTGTCTCCTAGATCTCCTTCTCCCTTTTCCTTAAGTTTGATAAATTTGCTCTTCTGTGTTAGTCCTTCTTGCCGTCTAAAGTGTACACCTGTGCTCAGTTTTACCGAGAGGCAGTCACATATTTTGATCAACTATGAAAATCAGACAGGGAGCCAAATTATATTGCTCTGACATCTGTCCCTCCAATCTGTTAGAATTTTAACAAACAAGTATAAAGTAGCCCTCTGATTATATCATATACATATGACCCAAAATAACTTCTATATGAGCGAATATCTACAAATTCTCAGTTTTATTTTTAAAAAATAAAGCAGGAGAGAAGGTGCTGCATTTAATTCGTATTCTACTGAACATTATTTATATATTACTCCTACTTATGGGATCAATACACATAAACAAAATACTATTTTCCTAAGTCAGCAAATACTCTGTTCTTTCTTATAAACCCCGTTGTTTACTTAATGCAGAATGAAGATTTCCTAAAATGGGATTACAGCCTCATTCCCCATGATGAATTATCCATGGACTTGAACATGATTTTTAATTATTTTGAATAATTATCTTTATATGTTAGTAACTATTGCTCAGTAATAGTAAAATGGACACTTTTTACATGCCGTTTTTTTTTAATCCACTTCAAGAGTTGTCAATCAACTCTCATGTGCTCAACAATCGTATGTGATGAGAGTGTAATGAGAAAAATCCCTCTATTTTGAATAGGAAACCCTGAGGGTTGGTCATGATCTTGTGTTGACTGAACTAGGGCAGAGCTGGGTCCTGGGCAGAAGCCAGACGTTGTGGTATTGAGCGTGACAGCAACCCACCCACATCACCCTGCTCGCAGGAGATACCAGAATATGAACAAGAAAATTAACTCTGAAAAATGAAAGACTCCTCACAATACGCCGGGTAGTCCAGAAACAAAAAATACACACAAAACGACCATTTCCTCCTACACACACAACCAACCCAGAGACAAAGAAATCTGTAGAAATTTCTAGCCATCTGTCAGATAAAAATGCATGTCGAATCCCAGTGAAGAAGCTTGCTATTACATTCTCATTTGCAAATCTGCATATGCTTGCCACCCTCCTTCTAATTACTGCAATATATAAATATCCCCTTTCCCTCATTCTGGCTCAGGAAGCTCTACAATTTCTATTTTTAATTTCTGCCACATGTAGTAGCGGGACACTGCCACAGGGTGGTGCACCATGCATATTTAACTGAAGGTTTCTGCAACTCCTGGGAAGGTGCAGCTACATCCTGTTCTAGTTTTACTTAAACTAGAGGCATCAGAAATCAGATGGCTGTCTGAGAGATTAAAATAAAAACAAAACCTTCAATCACACAGGTCTGCTCATCTCCCGTTATGACTGATTGTAACACATCTCCTGAGCTTTGTCTCTTTGTTGCTATTGATGGTCCCTTCGGCAATTTCTGAAAACCAAACTACACAAACAAATTGAGATTAGAAGGGAAAATGAGAAGAGAAAACTTACAGAGACCACATGCACCTTGCAAATGAAAACTGCGCAGAAATATCCAACCCCTAATGACAATTCAGTCATTGCAATTGGGAGAATGAATGCATCAATGTTATTAAAATGTTTACCCATCTATTGACCCATCTAACTGTAAAACAGAACAGAGACAGTGTGTTGTTAGGTACTTTAAGGTGAGTGCTAGATTTACTCTTACTATTTTTCATATGGATTAATGTTAATAACAGAGCTGATGAAATGGCAAACCCCCTTATTCAGATCAAGAACCAAAGTCACATTTCAACTTTGGATTCTAGAAAGTCACCACTTTGTATCTAGAAAGTGTTGGTGTAGATGTATTAAATGTAGAAATGAAGGGAAGAAAAAGACTAAATATCCACAGCTGAAAAAATAGATGCCAGTTACTTTGAGGTCAATGGCTATCAGCGATGTTATGTAGAGTGTGAGAGCACAATGGAAAAACTCATCAATATTTCTTCTTATCGATTTTTTTTGTTCCGTTGTTGAAAATGGGTGGCAATGGGAGTAGCGACTAAAGCATTTATCTGAAACTCTTAGGTCGATAGAGGGACATGCTGAGACCTACTTGTTCTGCTATTTCTCCCTTAGCCCAGTCTGCAGATGAACCGTGACAGCCTTCACCCTTCGCCCTTCCTTTAACCCTTATTCTTCTCCTTCTAAATCGAGATGTAAAGAAGGGCTGTAGCTCAGCCTCCTAATAGAGAAGGAAATGGAGGTACCTGCTCAGAGCTTCAACAGACACACAAAGCCTCCATATCGAATAGGCAATGAATCTTCTGTGACCACCTAGGTCCGGGGCAAAGGTAAGCGGGTGCCTTTGGAACTGGGGGGCGCTTCTGAAAATGCGGGTATAACTGGGGTGATGCACAGTCAGCTTACTTTTCAAATGTCAAACCTGGGTAAGGTGACTGAACTGAAATGAGCAGGCTAACCTCATTCTCATGCCATAGTGTCAGGGAAGTTGCAACTTCCCACTCAGCCTGCTTCTAAAGCTACTAGTATATTTGAGGGCATAGATATTAGCACTGGATTCCATAAATGTGTCTAATTCATGCCTTTACTTTCTAGTGTCCTGAAATTTTAAAACTGGGCCAAAGAGAAAGTCGTTATTGTCTATTATACTCCTTAGGCTCATACCCTAGGATACAAAATTTCCCACATTCTAGTATCTTTTCCTGCAATACCCTTACAAAGCTGGGTCTTTCCGAATCGGGTCCTTTGAAGATCGTTAAGGACGCATCAAGGACCTGTCAGGTGTGACTGCCCAGCTTGCGGGGAGCTCACTTCAGCAGAGCACACATCGTGTGTCCACAGTCAATTTTAAGTTTAAGGTCAATGTGTAAGAGGCTTTTCATCTCAGGGGAGTTCAGCGGCTTGGTTTGGGGAACCCTACCTCTCTCGCAGGACCTGCCCAGGTAGCCTGTTCCGGAACAGTCACAGACATATCGGTTCCACCCATCCCTGCACATGCCGTTGTTTTTGCAGGGGTTGCTAAGGCACGGTTTTGCTGTTTCCCTGGAGCAGGAGGGCTTCACTCCAGCGGTGCTTTGCACTTCAGCCATTTGCCGGATGTCTTTGCTCTGGCCGTCGATGAACAGATCCCTGATGCAGCCCACGTAGCCATAGTTGAGCAGAGCAGTCCACACCTCGGTGGGGAAAACGAGGCCGGCTTTATTTTCTGGGAGGCCCCCCAGGTACAACTCATCATCCAGGTCCAGAATCTCACTCTCCCCGGGAGCTGTGTAGGGTGTGCGCAGAGTGTTGACAGAAATGGTACCTGTGGCAAAGACAGGAGACACACAGATCTTTACAGCGTGCACCATGGTCTACAGATGACCCTTTCCCTCTGTCATGGGCCTACGGATGAACTCCTGGAGGGCACAATTTTACATATTTCTCCCTGTTCCTAGTGTCTGTACTTCTCAGTGACATTAACAGAAACATAAGGAATGAAGGCAGACAGTAACTAAAACGATTCTACAGGCATGCCTCGTTTTATTACAGGTTGCTTTATTGCACATCACAGATGTTGCACTTTTTACAAACTAAAGGCAAGGCCCTCCTCTAGCAAAAAGATGACTCGCTTTATTGTGGTGGCCTGGAACCAAACCCACAATATCTCTGAGGTATGCCTGTATTTGATTTGGGTATAAAATCCAAAGTGCATAGCCAACACAGAGTGTTTGTCAGCCTCTCATAGTTGAGCCAAAAAAAAGAAGAAAGGAAGGAAGTAAAGAAGGAAAGAGATGTTGGCATTCCATATCACTAATAGTCAAAAAAGAAAGAGAGAGAGAATGGAGAAATCGACATTCTGTACCACTCAGGAATAAAGCCAGATTCTCCCTGGTAAGTACTCATTTTTTAAAGCTGGTACGCACCTGTGAACTAAGGAAAGCTCAAGTGCATCCATCTTAAACTGACTTGATTGATTTTACTGAATATAATAGTTTGACTGATCATCTATGTCAATACCTGACTTAATCATTCTTAGCCACATGAATCAAGCAATTAACCACTAAGGTCTTGGTTTACTCATTCCATATATGGGCATAATAATATGACCTACCTCACATGGTTGTTCTGAGTAGTAAATAACACTAGTAAAGTGTCTAGTTTATAATAAGCACTGAATAAATGCTATGTGTCATGATTAATCACAAGAACCCAGTTAAATTTGCTATTTATTTTTTTTAACTTTTTAAAAATTAATTTTAAAAAGAGAAAAGGAGAGAGAGAGAAACATCGATCGGTTGCCTTCCACATGTACCTCGACTAGGGACTGAACCCACAATCTGGGTATGTGCCCTGAACAGGAATTGATGCCCCCACCTTTTGGTGTACAGGATGACACTTCAACCAACTGAGCCACACCAGCCAGGGCTGCTGTTTACTTGTTAAAAATCAAACTAGTTACTTATCTAAATTGACAAATTCCCCCCCCCTCCAAATATAAGAAGAAAATAATTTTATTAGTTTATAAATATATAGGACCCTGGCTGTAAGTATAGGAGGAAGAGTGGACATTCACATGGGATTCCTTGAGGATCACAGAAAAATACTTGTGGAATCCATTAAAAAAAGAAAGAAGGAGAAAGAAAGAAAGAAAGAAAGATGGAAGACAGATACAATCAAAACTTCCCTCCTGTACCACCAGGCTACTCAAATCCCCTCAATATTCTATCTCTAGAACGATCTTCGTAAAAGTGCAAATATAATACTGGAAAAGAGCACCACACTGACCCATTACTGAGTTATCCCAGGTTCCTCTTGGGTCTAGACCTTAAAGCTGAACAGGAGGAGTCTGAAGAGAGAAAGTGGATTGGAAAACTCTGGTGCCATGCCAGCCACTGACATAGAGCCTCAGGGATTTAGGGGGCAGACACGCAGGAGAGGCCTAAAGACAGAAGATGGGGACAGAAGTAGAGACAGGCTGGGGAAGTGTACTATGGGTAGGAAGATGCATTTTAGTTATTTCATGGGAGGCCTGAGACCAGCTCCACATGAAAACACGGCCTGTGATGAATGTGCAACGTGCATCTAACTGAGGGCACGGCTGCTGCCTCTGTATGGTCATCCTGCATGCCTCTGTATGACAGGGGCATTCCAGACCCCAGCAGAGGGGTGCTCTGCAGCACGGGCAGTGTAACGGGCTCTGTCTGTGTGAGGGCGGAGAGCGTGGGAGCCGCTGACGGAGACGGTGCAGGTGGCCAGGTCGTTAAGAGGACATCTGTCTCTCTAGACTTGCACAGAATGAAATGAAGAAAGCTCCAAGGGGAGAAACACTCAAAGGTATTGCTATCCTGGCCTTCCAATGAGGAGAGTGTAACCATCATTTCAGAATGAGGCAGCAAAAGGGAAAGCGACAAAGTACTCATTTTTACTGTTCACATCTGTGCAAGCATCGAGAGGAAAACTCATTTAGTGACAAGAGGTAGCATAAGAATCTACTGAGAAAAATATAAAGCATGGCAATCTGGGGAAATGAGAGATATAATTTTGAGAGAGAATGGTAACACTTCTCTAAATAGAATGTCATTACATATATTTTTAACGGTCCAACATGCCCAACAAGAAGCAGGTCAACAGACGATCCCCTCTCCCACACAGCAGCTAATGTTCAGTTAGAGAATGATGAGCTAGGGAGTGCTAATGACAACAGAGAAGGTGGACATCAAAGAGAAACGTCCTGCCCTCGTCCGCTAGTTGAGTTAATTAGAGCATCATCCAGATACACCCAAGTTGTAGGTTCCATCCCCATCGGGCCACATACAAGAACCACCCAATGAGTGCAAAAGTAACTGGGGAAAAAATCAATCTCTCCCTCTCTCTCTCTCAAATCAATAAATAAAAATTAAAAAAAAACCACACATACTGTATGAGAAAAGCAAAGAGTTGCGTGGCCAAGGATTGGGTGCAATGAACACAGTGACTTGTATTTTTAAGATAAAAGGGTAACACCCCTTCTTCAAATTAGTTCAAGAAGGCCAACTGGAAGTCTATAATAATAATAACAGCATAATATGCTAATTAGACCAGAAGACCTTCCGGATTGAGCTGGGGCTGTGAGAGAAGCCCGGGTCATGAGTGCCTGCCAGCGGCCAGAGGGAAGCCATTCCGGCAGCCAGGGGAAGGAAGGCTTACTCTTGCATGAATTGCATGCATCAGGCCTCTACTGAATATATAATATTCAGAGAGAGAGAGAGAGAAAGAGAGAGAGAGGGAACGCGCAAGTGAACAATAAAAAAGTTTTACAAGAATGGGAATATGTAACTTTTCCCCCATGCCTTTTTTATTCATGAGACAAACTTGTTTTAGCTCAGGGAAGAAAAGGAAACAATTGGAGAAACTGTATTGTCCTTATTCATGATGTCTTAAGCCTTACGCTAAGAGGATGCTTGAAGGATCCCTGGGATGAGGGAATTCAGTGGTTTGCATAACACCCACTCTCCCTGACGCCCACATAGTCCATAGCCGAGAGCACCATGCAGTTTCCATAGTCAATGTGCTCACACTCTCAGGGGCAACACTGCTGCCATGTACTTGTGACAATCACCTTTGAACAGCTAGACAATGAGAATGTGTGACTAGGTCTCTGAATTTTACTTGCAGTGCCTTAGGGTCTGTTTTGAACAAAGCATTGTAAGAAAGTTCAGAGACGTTTTCTTGAACATACTTGTGGCCAAACTCTAACTTTGTGATTGGAGTTTTCTGACCACAACACCTAAAGTTGATCCACAGGTTTATTCACATATAGCCCAGAGCACATACGCAAATGTGCTTATGCACACATGCACACTGGAACAAACGTTTAACAGAAAAAATATTGAACACTACTACCACTGGGACAATCTGATATTTTCTTTCTATTATATCATTTTCTTAATACAAATGCTAACCATGACTCTCCAAATGCATTTCAGCACCAGGTTGTAAAGACACGGACTGAGAGGCTGTTATAATGATAAGGATGTCATCCCTTGGAGAGACAATTTTCGAATTCTCATGGGAAGAAGCAACAATGAAAGACAAGAAAGAAAGCGAAAGGAATATAATCCCACTTTCAACCCAAATATAATCCAAGGGGAACTCAAGCTTTAATTCAGGCCTGGGCTCAATGTGAGGAGTCACATCCAGCCTATGCGTGGGTCAGATAGCACCCCTGCCCTGGATTTAAGAACATTTCTGAGCATAAATAATAAATTCACATTTTATGTGAATGTATATCTAAGAGGGGACAAACTATTGAAGACAGTTCTTAGTTATCAAAGTCGAAATCAACTTTACAATTTGGTCTGCTATTTATAACCTGTTCCTTTCCACTTTTTTTTTTTTTTTTCCAATCCAATTTTTCTTGGCTACTCCACTTCAAAAGATTAGCTTACAAGGTGTGAAGAAACATGAAGTGAAGGTGAGATTTAGAATAAGTCCATTTGGTTTCAAGTTTTAAATTACTATAAAAGTATAAGTGACAGGAAAGTAAGGGGGTAGGAAATGGGCTATAAAGGGAATGGCTTTTGCCTGGCAATAGGAAACCAATTTTCATGCTCCTGCTTTGCAACTAACTAGCTGGCAAGTTTAAACAAATAATGGATTCATTAGGCTCCAGAGTGGCTCTTGTGCAAAGATAAAGGAATTGACTGGAGGATCACTAGGGTTCCTTTTTGAATAAAATTTTTGAAGTTACTGCTTAAAATTATGTTTAGCTAAATATCAATATTATCTATCAATAATTCTGATATACCTCTCATTGCAGAAGAGAATCAAAACCTACAAACTTAAAAGTGTTCTTGTCAAATTCATGGTCTATTAACAAAATCAAACTCAGTAAAAAGAGATAATCCTTTTTTAATCGGGCTAATATGCTAATTAGACCGAATAGCAGAAGACCCCTCTGGATGAACTCCGATGAAGCCGGGGCTGCGAGGGCCAAGCCCCTTGCACGAATTTCATGCATCAGGCCTCTAATATCAGTGATAAAAGCATAATGGAGTATTAATAATTGTAAAACGCAAAATATAGAATTCTCATAATATATAGATAGTGGGGACAAAAAGACCACAATATTAACAATGAAAGTTTTGGTGTATTGGGGCTCTGAGTGGATAATTCCTTTCTTCCATCTTAATTTCCTGTGTCTTTTTAAAAAAAAGTCATGATTTAACAAAACTAGATTTAACAAAACTCCCCCTGTTCTGCTTTATGCACTAAAAGAAACGTTATTTTAAAACAAAAACATAGTATATTGTGTTTGACTTATTACTCTATGTTTCCTGCTTACTTGGAGTCACATCACTCATAAGCCCAGGGATTTCAGGAATTAAAGCAATATATGAAGAAATAAATCTTGGAAGATAATATAAAAGTTTGAAAATATCTAGTGAGCAGCAAGACTGATAGGAAAAGGGCAGCCCATACATTATAGATAAGGGTGTAAATTCAAATAGCTGGTTAGTAAAAAAAAAGTGTCATTATCTTAAACGTTAAAATGCAATTAACCCAGCAATTACAGTTATCAGAATCCTTGCTACAAAAATTCTGATGGTTACGCATAAAAACATACTATCAACTTCCTTTATAAATTAGTTTAAAAAGTGAAAGTTTTTAAAAAGTTAAAAGTTAAATATCCATCAATAGAGAAAGAACAAAGTAAATATGTATTAATATGTTCAAACGAAGGGGTATAAGGTACTACAAAAAATGGCATAGAAAATATGCTCACGTTGTCAAGTCACCCAATAATTGTTGAAAAATGATTTGGTTTTGGAAAAAATAAGCTCTAAATTTATTTTATATGCAGAAATCTATTTATAGTAATGTTGATGCATAGGAAAATACTTGGGAATTTTTAAATACCAAATTATGTTAATGGTTACCATGAATTGATAAGGGAAGTGTGTGGCAAATGAAAACTTTTTACTTATGTACTTTAAATATATATATTATTGATTTCAGAGAGGAAGGGAGAGGGAGAGAGAGATAGAAACATCAATAATGAGAGAAAATCATCGATTGGCTGCCTCTTCCACACTTCCTAATGGAGATGGAGCCTGCAACCCAGGCATGTGCTCTTGACCAGAATTGAACCCAGGACCCTGCAGTCCGCAGGCTGATGCTCTATCCATGAGCCAAATCATCTAGGGCTACTTATGAACTTTTGAATAGCCTGAACATTTTCACCAACAGCACATATTTTTATGTTACATACATGCTATGTGGTAAGCTCATGAACACATACATACTCACAGCAACATATGCATACATGTGTACATTACAAAATAGATTTCGCTGGAAAAAATAAATGCACAGATAACATGTTAGTAAAATGGTCATATGCAATGGTCAGAAATAGTAAATATCAATCAAATGACATATTTTGTAGCAATTAAAATATTATTTTGCAGAAGTTCCACGGATTTCCACTCAGCCCTGAACAGAGAGGGTCAGTGTACCTGGGTGTGGTCAGATAACAGCCTGTTTCCTGAGAGTGCAATTGACACAGCAGCCCAGGGACCTCCCCTTAGCCTGGAAGGCCCAGACACAAGATTTGGTAGACTTAGAGAGCAAGGTTCCATCTTTCAGGGCTCACCTGATATTCATCAGGCCCACAAAACCTATGTATAAATTGAGAATACCAAGACATTAAGTCTCTATGAAAAAATAACTTCCATGGGATATGGAATGCCTCCTATATAGAACTTCCAGTATAATATGCTTATTTATGCTTGTTTATGCATTTAAGAAGGGCAATTTAATTGTTACAGGAACCTGAATACTCATATCTATATAACTGGTCTATTTTGCCCCTCAACTCCAAACAGGCTTACAATAAGAGCTAAAACTTAACCACAAGAGTGGGGAACATGCTTTCTGAACAGGAAGAGTACAAAGTAAGGCAATATCTACATATATAAAAGCCTAAGCAACCAGTATGATGGAACAACCAGAACGACTGGAATGATCAGTTAATCAGTCGCTATGACGCATACTAACCACCATGGGCCAGATGATCAATGCAGGAGCTGCCCCCTGGTGGCCAGTGTGCTCCCCACAGCCAACCTCCCATGGCCAGCCAACCTCCTGCCATCCCTCCAACCATCCTGCTGTCCCCTGTTCAGCAGGCCCCATCCAGCGGGCGGCAGGCATCCAGGCCCTGGCCAGCAGACCAGAAGGCCCCAGCCAGCCCAGCCCCTATCGGGATTTGGCAAGGTGGCTCTGATAGGCCCTGATTACTGGTAGGCCTAAGGACCACACCTGTGCAGGAATTTCATGCACTGGGCCTCTAGTGTAGTAATATTAGCCTATGATATTCTGACATTCTTCTACATCTTAATTAAGATGACCTGTCTCCACTCTCTACAGTTGGAGTAAAGTAGTCAAGGCCTCTGGGCAGTTCTCAGATGAGTAGGGTCAATATTTGTCACTATGATTTTCTTTTCTATAAACAAGTTAATATACTGAGTCCTACAAGCATGGGAGCCTCGTTAAGGTGCCTCTGCTGAGCTCTGCTTTGATTCTCAGATGCTGTTTTCATAACTCCCAGAGAATAAATGTTGTTGCAAAAAAAACTTTATGACATCATTTAAACAAATAGCCTGAATGAAGTATATTTATATTATAATTTCAACCATATAAAATACATGTACATATTAACAAAGCTTGGAAACAATGTGCCAAATTTAAAATGTTTTGAGCAGAGAAGACTGATGACTTTTTCCTTTCTAAATATGTTCAGAATAAACATAAACACAAACATTGATTTAATAAAATTTAATATAACAACCATCTAGTCATCAGAATACTCAAATAATTGATACATTATTTAGAAAGCATTTCAAGGTCCCCCTTTGATGGGGAGTGGTTTATGAATGAAAATTAAAGTTTTATAAATTTACTTAAAATATTTAATATATGCAACTTGCTACTAGGAAGGCATGGGAGGAATGCTTATAATCAGAGGGCAAGTTCAAATCAAGATCTAAACAGAGAAGTCGTCTAATGGTTGTTCAAGTAGAAATGTCTAAGAGTGGTGATTCATGAATGCTATATGCAGAAATCAGTGCTGGTAATAGATCGCTAAAAAGTGCTATTCACATCAAACAGTGATTACTGTAAACCTCTAATTATGTGCTCTAGAGAGAGCCTTGTGCCTTTCCCACTGTAATTTCTAGTTCTTAAACTGGAACTCTGTGACTTCAATTCAAATTTCAATGGCTTCTTAGCTGTTAAATGCAGGCTTACCCATGAATAACCACTGTACCCTGCTGTACACACACAGATTTTGACAAGAATAATGAGTTTTCTTTTTTATTTCAATGTGTAATGATGGTTTGCAAAAACAAAAAAAGACTGGCAGTTGGCTATGAAAATACTTGAGAGGATACCCTTGACTGAGCCAAAGAGCTTAACACAAATTTAAACAATATTCATGCCCCCAGAAAACAGTCATTAACCTGCCCTACAGGTTTGGCTCCGTGGATAGAGCTTCAGCCTATGGACTGAAGGGTACCAGGTTCAATTCTAGTCAAGGGCTGAGGGTTCAGTCTCCAGTAGGGAGTGTGCAGGAGGCAGTCAATCAATGATTCTCTCTCATCATTGATGTTCTTATCTTTCACTCCCTCTCCCATCCTCTCTGAAATCAATAAAAATATATTTAAAACATAAAAATCCTACATAATAAAAGGCTAATATGCAAATGGACTGAATGGCAGAATGACCGGTCACTATGATGTGCACTGACCACCAGAGGGCAGATGCTCAACACAAGAGCTGCCCCTGGTGGTCAGTGCTCTCCCACAGGGGGAGTGCTGCTCAGTCAGAAGCAGGGCTCATGGCTGGCAAGCACAGCAGCGATGCAGGAGCCTCTTCTGCCTTCGAGGCAGCGCTAAGCCATCTGTTGGACATCCCCTGAGGGCTTCTGGACTGCAAGAGGGCACAGGCCGGACTGAGGGGCCCCGAGTGCATGCATTTCGTGCACCGGGCCTCTAATAAAAATAAAAAGCATGTGCAATTTAAAAAACAAACAAAAAGAGTCATTAACCTCATCCTAATTTTAACACAATTCACACTTTAGCTAAATACCCTTGCAGTTGTTTTCTGTTGAATTTGGGAGCATAAAAGAGGGAAAGAGTGACTCTGGAAAGGGAGAAAGGACTGGTAAGGAAATGTAAGTCCTGCAACATTTGCAGAGTAAAGAGCCTCTTCAACCATATATATTAACTCAGCAAGTTAGGACTTTTGCTCTGTCAAGTTGCTAAGCTACCCGTGGGGAACATCTACTTTGGGAGGCATTCAAGTCATACACTCTGATCTACAAAATCATGGCTAGACTTGGTATGGTCCCTCCTCTACCAGTGTAGTGTAGGATCTGAAAATGCCATCTATGGCTCAGCCTGCTTGGCCTCCTATGTCATTGGTAACAGACTAAGCATGAACGAAGCTACATTATACAGAGGGAACAGCTGTACCCAAACAATATTAATCAAAGTGTGGGAATTAAAGTGTTTCTCTCCTTCCCATATTAGAGACTGAAAACAGGAACACATAACCCAATGCAATTCACTGTGTTGATATTGAGTCTTAGTAAAGCATTCAGATGAAGGCAGTATTTCTCATCAAATAAGCAAGGGGCTCATACACCAATCTTTTATTGAACAAAGGACTGAAAAGCATATCATCCGAAAGATGGATATCCTTGTGATTGTCTTCCCTGTCACTAGCACACTAACTGTAGCTGTATATCCCAGTCCCCAAAAAGGAAGGAACACCTTCCCTCATGATTAATTTTCTTTCTACCCACGTGTTTGCTAAATGGCATGGGGACTTTATGAATAGCAGGTGTAGTAGCAGTCCTATTCTCATAAAAGCTTGTCATTTCTGTGTCCGGCTTACCACCATTCGCTGGGTTTGGAGAATGATATTGTATCTTTAAAAGAGCGACAAGACCTGTTATCCTACAGCAAAATGTGTAAATTGCTTTCAGAAAGTAGGGTAATTCCTTTAAAAAGCTACACTTACACCATGGCTGGTTTGATTCAGTGGATAGAGCATCTGCCTACAGACCAAAGGGTCCTGGGTTCAATTCCAGTCAGGGGCACATACCTTGTTTGCAGTCTCCACCCTGGCCTGGGGCCCTGGTCAGGGCTCATGTAGGAGGCAACTAATTGATGTATTTTGCTCACATCAATGTTTCTCTCTGTCATTCCCTCTCTCTACCACTCTCCCTAAAAATCAATGGAAAAATATCCTTGGGTGAGGTTTAACTAAAACAAACAAACAAACAAACAAAACATTTGGTTACATTTACAACTAAAAGAGTGCTGTTACTCTACAAATGTAAGGATAATGCTATTATTTCAAAACATTAGGGATGGGTTGCTACTGAGCCATTCACATGTTTTTATTCTTTATTTTTTCTTATAACAAATACTTATTGAGACATTTGCTATTACACAAGAAAGTGCTGGGACCTGTGGGTATAAACATAAATAAGAATTTGTGTCTCATACATGGGTTTACATTATAAAATGTTTGCAGAATATTTTAAAAAATGTCTACCCACCAAATACAGTTTTAACCCTATCTCCAACCAAGATAACCAAAAGTTATTAGCATCAAATTAATGGCCATGGCTTTTATTCCTACTTATTTTTGCATGGTCAATAGCAGGAGGAATAACTCTTAGGTCTGGACTCCCTCTACGTTGGTAACAGAAAAAAAATATGGCTCATTAAATGCTTTTACATTTATTACTAAGGAGTACCCCAGACCAATAAAGAGGTAAGACCCTCATCGCTCATGAAATAGAAAACAGCCCATACTGCCTTGTTGTCTTGGCAGTACCAGTTCCCCACATTATATCAAGTGTAATTTTCATAGAGCTTCTGAATATGGCTGATGTGAAAAATCCTCCTATATAATAAAACCCTAATATACAAATAGGACGAACGGCAGACCAACTGGTTGCTATGATGCATACTGACCACCAGGGGCAGATGCTCAACAGAGAAGCTGCCACCGGGTGGTCAGTGTGCTCCCACAGGGGGAGTGCCGCTCAGCCGGAAGCCAGGCTCACTGCTGGCGAGCACAGTGGAGGCGGTGGGAGCCTCTCCCACCTCTGTGGCAGCATTAAGGAGTAGTGAGCAGGTGGGCATTAAGGAGCGAGGTGTCCTGGACTGCAAGAGGGTTGTCTGCCTGCAGGCTTACAAATGTTCATATCTCACCAGATTAACTCAAAAATAGCTTTTTAAAAAAATATGTTTTATTGATTTTTTACAGAGAGGAAGGGAGAAGGATAGAGCGTTAGAAACATCGATGAGAGAGAAACATCGATCAGCTGCCTCCTGCACACTCCCTACTGGGGATGTGCCCGCAGCCAAGGTACATGCTCTTGACCAGAATCAAACTTGAAACCTTCAGTCCGCAGGCCGACGCTTTCTCCATTGAGCAAACCAGTTAGGGCCCAAAAATATTTTTATTTTATTTTATTTTTTATTGCTTAAAGTATTACAATAAATGATAGATAAGTATTACAACAAATGATAGATAGGTCTCCATTTTTCCCCTTGCCCTTCCCCCCCCTCCTCCCTAAACCCCCAGATTCTTGTGTCCATTGATTATGCTCCTATGCATGCATGCAAGTCCAAAAATATTTTTTAAGTAAAATACAAGCTAGTATAGCTATTCACTTAATCTTTTAAAGTCTGCTCTATATCGAACCAATTTACTGTGTAAATCTAGAACTTAATTAAAATACTATATATAAAATATTAACAACTACAGTTATTAAAATGACATTAAACTCTCTTGAGCTTGGCCAACATAATATGAGCTTTCTTTCTTTTCTTTTCTTTTTTTTTTTTTTTTCAATTTAGTAAAGGGCAGAACTTGGTTGAGTGAATAAGTTTTGACTTTTATATTGTTTGTTCCAGTTCACTAATCTAAAATTATAATCCTATAAAAGTACTTTGCCATGAAAACAACACCAAACATAGTAACTTAAATTTTCCATTGGATTCCAACAAAAATCTCATGTTTTATTTGTTTTCTTTCTTAGCCCTCTTTAAAGGCATCTCTTTCTTCTTCCCATCTAGCTTTGACCTTTTCCAATAAGGGTATAAAAAGGACAGTTAATAAACTTTTGGCAATCTGAATGAATTAAAGAACTTTAAACAGAAAAAGTGGTTTTTATTCTGCTTGTGGATTAAAGTATCTATCTGATTCTTACTGTACTAGGTCACCCAAAGAACTTGGGGAAACTATTCAGATTGTACCACCACTTATGTCTGGAAAGAGTCAGGTGATTATCAGACTTATCACGGTGATGACTGCATAAGATATATAAATTTAAGTCACCATTTTATACACCTGAAACTAATAAAATATTGTATATGAACTATAATCAAAAATAAGTTTTAGAAAAGACAAGAAAAATATCTAGGTATAAGTCATCATTATCAAATAAATAATGAGTAGTTTATTTTCCTTTTTACATTCTTTTGCATTTCCTAAACTTTTGACATCAACCATGTATTTCTTCAGATAATTAGAAAATACCTCATTCCTACGGGAATGAAATACAACTGACCTGAAGTGTGGTATTACTTATCTCTCTGCTCTTCTGAATGTTGTCCATTTAATTTGAACAGTTATGTGTTAGGTTGTAATAAAGTCTAAAAACCTACATATTCTCATAAATTAATTTCAAAATTTTATTCTAGATGTGCTTTAAGTCAAACTATAATATCCACAAGTTAGTATTCTAAGACAGAAGGTTAGTCCATGTGCCTATCTTCCTCTACATCTTCTGTTTAAAAGTGCCCAAATAGCAAATTAACTGCCAACTCTAGAAATAAGCTGAGGGAAGCCAAAGGGAGGCACTCATTCTATTGCAACATCGCTGTATTAGCGCCAATGTACTCTTCTCAGCTCAAATCAGAAAATCATACAGGAATCCAATTTCTAATGGAATCTGTATAGTAGAGCAATCAAGGAAAATATTTTGCTGTCTACTGTCAATTATCTGAGACACTCGGGGGGAAATGATAACATAGCATGAACGGCACAGATTGGAACCATTGTCCTTGTGGAGTTCCGTAGGGAAATGAATGCTTGACAACATAGAGAGATCAAGTTCTCAGAGAGTGAGAAATCAGAAACAGAATATCTGAGATACCTGGGGTTCTGAGCTTTCTTCACTTCTTCTCCTTCACTGCCAACTCCCTCCTAATTTTCATACCTGAAAATTTTTTACAAAAATTTTTTGTGTGCAGAAAAAGATATTTCTAGGAAGGGAAAAACAATCTTCTTGATTTGTAAACAGGAAAACAAGGTATAAATAATAGTGAAATCAGAAACTGTTCCATTCCAGAGAAGTAACAGGTGACAAATGAGTCTATGGCCCTTCCCAGATAGAATGGTAATCACAGATTATTGGATGTGAAAGAAACACTAAGTGTCATATGGTCTGTGGCTCTCAAATTTGGCTGATCATTAAGTCTGCTGGAAAGCTTTGCAAATATATAGAATCTTAGGACCCATCACTGTTATCCCACTTCACTGGGTCTGGGATCGGCAATGAAATTCGTCCTCCCAATACGTTTTACACAGCAAACAATCATCCCCCCACCCCACCCCAAATACCTTGGTCGAGTTTCTACAGGTGTTTAGTGGAAAATGCAGAACGAATGGTATAGTATATGTGCAAATGTGAGAGTTGGGGAGGGAGAGGAGGAGAGTGGCTAGGTCTAAATTCAGTTGTCTTTTATTAGAAGAACATAATTTGATTTGTAAATGAGAGAAGCAGAGTATGGAAGCACAGAGTGAAGACGGTAAAAGAAGAAGGAATATATAGCTGTATGTATAAAAACAAATTGCTTGCCCCCTTCATCTTTCACGAATGCTATGATCCTGCCTATCTGATTCTCAGCAACTCACTGCCCCCCTTCCCCCATGCTACTCATCTTCCTACGCCCCAGAAGTGGGGAACCTTTTTTCTGCCAAGAGTCTTTTGGATATTTATAACCTCATTGGCTGGCCACACAAAGTTATCAACTTACAAATTAGCCTGCTATATTTGGTCAAACATTTAATTACCTCACCCCTAATACATTAGCAGGGCCAGACCAAAGTATTTCACGGGCCTAACAAGGTTTGTGGGCCAGACATTCCCCAGCCCTGCTATGCTCCCTACCCCACTCCAAAAGTTCAGAGTAAAGAAACTATATTCTTTTACAAGTCCCTTTCTTTCCCTGCCACACATGCACATAGCTTCTAGAAAAAAGGTGCAGCAAAAATACACCAGGAAGGAAAGCCATTTGGAAGGCAGTAGTTTTGCCAGTGTCCACGAAATACAGCTATATTAATTAGTGTTTTTTTGCTACCTAGTCCTAACTTTGATAAAAAGCATGCTGTATTAAACTAAGGATTCTATGTATGAATAATCATTTTTTTTCATAATTTACATTTGCCATTTCAGGTACCTCCAAACACCCAATGATGTAAGAGATCATCGGTAATGCCAGAACACTAAATTTTGTCATTTGTAAATTCACGATAAAATTTCTTGCAAGATTTGACACGTGATTATCCAATAAATATTCGCTGAAGAAGCCATTTGAGCATTTGGAGTTTGATGCCCAACTATGATGATTAATTAGCTGTTTCTATGATGTGAAACAGAAATAGCAACAGATAATTTCCTTTACCCTAAAGACAGAAATGCAGAAAATCTTTACTATGACTTGGTTATCGTTTCTTAGGAAAGGAAAGGGGCGGATGGGATATTCCAGCAGATAAACAGCATGGGAAACAGGTAAATTACCTGACCGTCCGTCTCTCTGGAAGTCCACGTGATACCATTCTCCATCATTCACCTTCTTCTGCAGGGCTTTGATTTTTATGGTACCCGACCCCATGTCTAGGAGGAGGTAGAGGTGGCCATCCAGCATCTCAATAGCAAAGAAGTCAACCTTGATCATCTGTGGGTGCTTGGCATCTTTTTGGTGTCGTGGCTTGCCATGGCTAAATAAGATGAGGCCATTGGGCTCTGTGGTGCGGAAGTCAAATGATATGGAGCCTGTTTTCTTTGCATTCCATTTAGGCAAAGAGATGAAAGACTCCGGGGTTTCAAAGGTGATTGGGTCCAAAGTGGCAACATTCTCACATTTAAATGCCACTACTCCATGGATCTTCATTTTAGGGTCTCCTTGCTTGGCAAGTCGAGATAATTCCAGCCTCACATCATTATTTTTATATACAACCTGTAGGCAGAGGATAACAGTGAGAGACCAGGCTCATATTTTAATATTTAGAATGTGTTGTCATCAGCTCATGTAACTGGAGAGTAGATCAAGAAAAGGTACACAGTGTTCAATGCCTTTTGATGTATAATGCCATTTTTTTCAGCCAAATAAAATTTAAGTATCAATTCATTGAACAGTAACCATTCCAATCTAAGTCATTCATATAATGTGCGTGTGCACACACATGGAAGCTGCCTGTAGTTAACTCAAATAATTTGAATAAATCTGCAGAGAGCTTGTATTTCAAGTATGTGTAGACTTGGATTTATAAAAGCCATTTGCTTTCATTAGTTGGCTATTATACTTTGTTTATTAAATACAAGTATTGAGGTTTTTCAGTTTTCTCATGACTACACTATCTGAAATTAGATACTTTTGTATAACAGTCCCCCACACTACAGAATCTCTCCACAATACAGGGTCTATATATCCATAATGATATACAGGATGGTACAAAGGTAGGTTTACAATGGTGAGTACATGAAATACAGAGTTTATTCTTTAATTACTGTTTAATAATCATTGTATTATTTTCCCTATGAACAACTATAAACCTACTTTTACCCCACCCTGTATATGTCATTTATAACATAATCACAAGTTAAGGGGGAAAAAATCCAACATTTTCACAGAAAAATCATAAAATACAACTAAGATGCAGAAGCTCATTCTTGCCCTGCCCCACATTAGTAACTGTCTGAATAATGTTATGTAATTCTGGAACGCAGTGTTTACTCTGGACCCATTCAACCTGGATCACTGGTGCTCCATTTCACTTTGAATATAACAGATTTGGAGCAAAGTGTATTCTGTACTGTCATTTTCCAAGGCACTTCATCTAAAGTGGTGGGTGGTGCTGATCACTGGTCCTAGGGTTGTTTTGGAATCCAAATAGCACACTGGACAAATCCACTGGCAGGTCTCACAATATCATGCATCTGCCATCACATCACATTAATAAATGTAGAGCAATTGTGACATAAGTATAAAGAGAGATCCATACCCTTTCTCCACAAAATGCATATCATGGATAATTGCATTCCAAAAAAACATGTAGGTCATACAGACATAAGGGTACATTAGTTATCTATGTCCAGATAACTGTCTAAAATCTTTTAAGAGGGTACTCAAAATTTCACAGCAGCCAATACTGTCAGGTTCTAAACTCATTTGTCCATGTGTAACATTGCATTTATATAATAGAAAAAGTAAGAAAGTCTGTCTTTAACCAGCTCAACACAGCAATTCATTCTTCCAAACCCAAGGCCAACTGAGCCACAAGTTAGTGTGGTTGATGAGTTTCCTGAAATGAGTGGTTAATAGATACTTTATTTTTCAGAGTGATTAAGAGTGCATGGTCTGGAATTGGACTCCCTAAGTTCAAATTCCACCTCCAGCATTACCTTCTTTTTCACCCTCATAACGAGATAATACCTTATAGGATGGTTACAATTATTAAATAAGTAAATGCATGTGAGAAAATCTAATATAAAGGCAATCAATCCAACTACCTCAAACTGCATAATTACAAATATCACCCTCTCTTTACTAAGTAGACACAGAGATATTCATTCTAAATGAATTAATTATAAGGAAACATTTACAACTTATGCGCACTAATATAATTGGTATTTTATACTTGATTTGTGCCAACTAAGTAAGTCATATATTTCAAATGCTAGTTCTAATGTTTCAATTTACCTTTATGTTGAGGAAAGATTATGCCAAAGAATATCGTATCCTTTACTCTTTGAACAAATATGTATAATGGTTTAACAAGCTTCTATTAACAACAAAAGAAGAGAAAATGAACTTAAGCAATAGCAAAAAGGAATGGGATTAAAGCTTAAGTGTACTTCCTGGAAAACAGAAAGTGCTCTGAAGCCTTGGGAAGGTGCTTTAGAATTGCCATTTTCCAGCATCGTTAGAAGTGGAGAAAACGCTGGGCACAGATGATTTTCCACTTTTATATCTTCTCACCATAATGTACAAGCCACCCCAAATCATTCTCCATTTTCACTTGTGATTTGTATTTTAATATTTGGGAATTCTTTTGACATGGATATTGATTAGGAACGAGTATCTTCTGACTCAAGTGATAAGGATGACAATGCTAAACAATGCTAACACATTTCCTTTGCAATAAACCACAGCAATAGAATTGGGTGTTTCTGACATGAGCAAGGGGGTATGAGGGTTGGTCTATGACCACATGAATCCCACATCAGCTATCTGAAAGATGAAGGATGTGGGGACTGGGCAAATCTAGGTGGGGTTTCAGTGAGAGGCTTGGAATGCCATCAGCGAATTGGGTGTCCTAGTGATAGAGAGGTTTAAGTTCATGGAGAAGAAAAATAGGCATTCCCTTGATCATATTACTTGGTGTTAGCCTTGTAATGTCCCTCCACACCCACCCCCCAGCAAAGAAAATTAATATCCACCCGGTCCTGTGGTTTATGAAGGCAGGTACCCTGCTCACTACAGCCTAGCATTAAGATCAGTGCACCTGGCACAGAGTAGACACACAAAATACTTGGTGCAAGTTGAATAAAATTCTTCCTTTACTTTTTAAAAATCTCAATCCCAGACTACAGAGTACTATTGATAACAATATTTACAAATATAATTAAAATACACTAGAATGTCCCGCTGATATGGCTCAGTCACTGAGCATGAGCCAAGTGTTCATTGATTCAATTCCTGATCAGGGCACATGCCAAGGTTGTGGGCTGGATCCCCAGTGAGGGGCATGCAAGAGGCAGCCCACATGTTTCTCTCTTATTGATGTTTCTCTCTCTCTATCCCTTCCCCTTCCTTTCTTTCTAAAGTCAATACAGACTGTGGTTCTGTGGACTAATACCATAACCTAGATACTATTTTCAGCCTATTTCTCTAGGAAAATGGAGAAACTCCTGTGCATATAAATGGAAAGCTGGCCTATGTATAGAAAACGTCACTTTCAAACCTCATTTTGTAGGGTATAAATTACTTTTACAGTGAAAAACACCCAAGTTTAAATTCTCCAGAGGTAGAATAATTTTCCTGGAAGAAGTGTCTTGAGGAGAAGCACAATGTGTGTTTTTTTTTTCCTCCTTCTCATTTTGTATTCTTTGAAAGGCAACTCTATAAGACAGAAAAGCAATTTTGGATGGGCAGGCAGATAGCTCTCAGCTCTACACTATTACTTCATGTGACCCAGATTTCATAATCACCATATTTTTCTAAAGTTAGACGTATCTTAAAATGGCCTGAACAGAGTTCAATTATAATAACAAGGAGTAGCCAGCAAGCACTCCGCCGTCTAAAATTCTCATGTAAGCTCTTTTTTTGCTTCTTTCTATTATGTTTCTCAGTCTTTCATCATTATTCACATATCTCTTTTCTTATTTATATCAAGTTGCAATTCATTTAATAGTTTCAACTTTTAACAAATCTCTATGTACTCTAGCATCTTAATAATCAATGATGACTTATTATCGTACACTAATTTGGATCTATTGTGGAATCCAGATTTTTTTTTTGAATATTGACTTTTTCAAGAGTAATTAAAAATGTTAAATTTCACTTCCTGCTTTGTGAGCTTATATCATTTGTCACCAAAAGATAGTCAGTATAAAATAAGGCCTTAGGTTTTTCTGTCATTGATTTGTTATTTACTGTTTTAGTGGGTAGGGGGTTGCTTTGTTTTAGTTGCCATATAATCTCCACACACCGTTATGATGATCTTTTTCCTTTCCTCAACATCTGTTAGAATTTTTAAAATGCCCCTCACTTAAATGTGGAAGTAGAGGAGTGATATATTATCACTTTAAATGAATTAATGTTGCACAATATAAATGTTGTAACAAGGGTAACAGCGAACAGGGCCCTTGGTAAATGATGGTCTGGGTTTTAAAGTAATTAATAGGGCAGCAGGGTCAAAGTGAGCAAAGCAAATTGGGGGGAATCCTTGCACATCCTGATATTTATTAACACTTTAGTTTAAAGTATACAGCAGACTTTCTCTGTAGATGAGGGGTTCTTAGCCAGCGATTATACATAGGAAGTAGCAATTGTAAGAGTGTTTTTTTTTTCACTCAGGAGAGGGCTTCTGTGCATGTAACGACAAAAACGACCACTACAACAGCAACCATATCAGGTCAGATTGATGGGTGTTTACTCTCTGCCAGGCTCTGTTACAAAAGATTTATATGCATTATGTGTTTACTTCTCACAAGCATCTTAGAAAATAGATAATGGTACCCTATTTTATCAACAAAAATGTGGGGCCACAGAGCTCAATCAAAGTCTTATATCATGACCATATCTAATACTGTTTGAATAGCTCATGATGTTACCTTCAAACTTTGCCTGAGTATCTCAGAAGGTAATTTCAGGTGTTTATTTATTTATTTATTTGCTATTGCACTTGCTTGGTAAGTAGAAGATTCACAATCAAATAGCTATTTGCCACCATGCAAACGGACGACCTTGTTATAAGTTACATGGGTTATTCCAAAGACCAGGATTGTCCCTTTCATTTGTCCTCAATTAAATATTTTTAAATGAATCAAATATGCATGGAATTTTTCATGTGCCTCTTAATTAAAATGTCTCTTCAAGTTTGATTTAAGCCAATGGGCTTATTACTTTGTTTGCAGAACTATAATGTAGTTTTTCAACCAGTATTTCATTCATGATGTACTATACATTCTAAAATCCCACGTGGCTTAAGAATTACCTAAGGGGACTGTTGTTTTAGTTTTACTTTTTGTTTGTTGTAAATGCATTTGATTCTTTTACTCTATTAATAAAATGCCCCAATTTAATTCTTATTTTCTCCTCTCTGTAATCTGTTCAAGCATCATTTATTCGTAGCAATGTGCTCATTTCAAAATACAACCAAGGGTTAGCCAGTAAATGAACAGTACAACGGACACCGCAGCAAGTGGGAAGAAAATTGCATTTGTTTTGCTATGACCTAGATAAGAAACAACTCAAAAAAGTAAATAAAATGTGTTACAACTTTCATCCCCAGCATTAACTTATTTATTATTTTGTAATTAATTTTCAATCCCACACCTTCATTTTAACCAGATGAGCACTTACAAGGAGAAAATACCATTTTAATCACTCCCCTGAGCATATGCCCAGTGCAATAGGAGAACATGGTTCAAGGAAAATAAACCAGTTCAATTGCTCTTATATACTTGAGATGGCCATGTACATTGGTAATGGGTAAACTATGTGTAGACACACATAAACACACACAATTTATATACTATCCAATGTACACATGTTTATATGTAGGGTGCCAAACCTGCTATCATTATGCCCAGAAAAAAAAATCACATGTATGAAATTAGAGAGTTCTTATAGTTAAGACACACAGATGGTCTGACTCATTTGGAATAAAAAATGTCTGGGCCAAAAAACAAATTCTAGCACATATAGACTTGGCATACTACAAAGCAAGGACTTTAGCCAGAAAACGATTATTTTATAATTTTAAAAAGTAGAAAATTAAACAGAACTTCCTCAGTGCTCCTGCCACTATGAAGAGATAAATCTAAAAGCAGGGTAGAAGCGAGGTGGTCACTTTTTTTAAATCACTGCACTCAATATTGTCCTATCTTCTATCCAAGATCAAGTTTCTTATGCAAATTCATTTTCTTACACGGAGAGCCTAGCACGTATTACTATATTTGCCTATAGTAAAATGTTGAATTTAACTGACCAAGGGATTAATAGGATTTTAGTCACACCATAGACGTTACCAACTGTAATTGGAATATGTCCACTTGAGGCCAATGCGCGGCTAGTTGAAGGACTTACATTTGGATGAATGAAGAAGGGGTGGCAGATAGGAAGGAAAGTGTAGGAGATGTACAGGCCAGTATAAAGTATCACAGTACATCTTCAAAAACAAAACATACCATTGTAGGAAGTCTATGTGAGGAGAGTTATATAAGGCATTTTGATAGGTAAGACAGTGTTTTCAGGGGTAATCTTTTCCCATTTTAATCCTGCTTAGAGAGTCTGTGCAGATAAAATTTTTACCTAAATTAAAACTTTCTTCATAACAAAAAGAAAAATTAATTCTGGAATATAAAAACAGACCACCATAACATCATTTCTCAATAAAGATAATTGTAATTTAATTTGAAAACAAAAATTAGTTGAAATTTGGAGAGGAAAAAAATATTTTGTCTAAGCCATGTAGAAAAATAAACATTTTTGCTTAATTCCAATTAAATATGCTCAATACATCCTATTCATAAAAAGAAGTAAATGCAAAAGGAAAAGAAAAACTTTCTGGCTTTTGCCCTTTCCTCATTCCATCATCAGTGAACTACCTAAAGTTGTTTAGACAACATTGAACACCATCTGTGCGAGTCAGCCATAGGCGCTGAGAGACTGTGCTATCCCTGTGACAGCTGTGTTCGATGAAGTTTCAGCGTCCTACACATGTGACAGAAGAACTCAAGTTCCATTAAATAAGAATGTCTATTTTTCTCACATTAAAGATTCAGTAATTCAGCCCTAGTTGGCTTGACTCAGTGGATAGATAGAACATTGGCCTGTGGACTAATGGGTCCCAGGTTCAATTCCAGTCAAGGGCACATGCCCAGGTTGCAGGAGGCAGCTGATCAATAGTTCTCTCTCATCATTGATGTTTCTAACTTTCTCTCCCTCTCCTTTCCTCTCTGAAATCAATATTTTAAAAAAAGATTCAGTAATTCAGTAATACGATGGGGGAAAAGGAAAAGAACAAAACCACTATTGTCGGTAATGTGAGATTTGAGTGTTGATTAAAAAAAAAAAAAAACAAGCTAAAAATTAAGATCAATCCTCTTTTTTTTTTTTTTTTCATATGAAGACACTGAGACTCAAATAAACTAAGGGACTGTCCCAATTGGCATCAAGCTCAGATCATGAACAAGTACTGGGGACTTCAGTGTCTAGTGCTCTTTTAGGTTTATTAACAGAAATAAACAGACCAGTGAACCATCTGCACCAAAAAAGCAGAATGAGGAGAACAATTACAAATGAGCAGCCCCCTCTTCTGCAACAAGGCAGAAAAGGAAGTAACTAATTTAAATGCAATCCTAATTTTAAAACTGTGTTAGCTTCACAATAAGCTAAAGCACAAATATAAAAATAAAAGTCCTGAGGGTAAGAAATCTTGAAGTTATTTCCCCCCACTAATGATGTTTAGAAAAACCCTGAAAAAGTTAACTAGAAACAATAAACTTACAATGTTGACTGTTATTTTGCAATGCAGTGATGAAGATATTTTCAGCATCAGTCTTTCATGATCTTACAGAATGTCACACCTCATAAATTAAAGTTAAAGTGTCTATTCCAAGCAGTCAGATGCTGCTAGTGAGGGCAATGCATGCCTACTTTAACCAAAATGTTAGAATTGTCTTCCAGGCTCAATGAGAAAAAAGTAGCCACAATTATTTTTTTTAAGGGAACATATTTTCCAATGAACCAAGAATGATATCTTTAAACTAATAATAAAATAGTGGCACCAAATGTTACATCTAGATTTATAAGAATAGCCCTTATAAATCCAGATATAATATTAAATACTTACATGCACAGGTTCTGTTCTTGTACATTCCATGGTTTCTTTTTTCTTTGATCTAATTCTACTCAATTTAATGATAATAACTTGTTGATAATATGTTCTAATATATATTAGTCCCCTCATATCAAGACATTTACATTAAGCATTCTAATAATGTCTATACATTACATCGTAGAGGTTTTTGTTTTCTGCATGGATAAGTTAAACATAGATGACAGAACTATTGAAGTTGATCTAATCTAGCTTTCCAAGCTGTAGCAAGCCAAAGCTGGTGGCTATTATTCATTCAAACTCCCTTCAAGAAAGCTTTATGTAGCAAAAGAAATGATTTCTTGTGTAAAATTACAGTCCTATTATTATAATTATTTGTAAAGTTATAATTCATAAATGATTACAATCATTTTGATTTTAACACATCAGTGAATCTGGCCTCATGCCAGAAAATAATGTTATTTATTATTTGGAGGACAAAAGTACAACTAGAGAGAAAAACAAAATCAGACAAAAAAAGTGAATTAGCACACCAATTACTATTTTTCAATAATCATGAGATCCTGGTAGAGCCTCTTGCAGTAAAATAGCAGGAATGGGTCCGTCAATGGAAGAGATCTGGACGCTCTGGCAAATGGCTCTGTGCAGGAGAAAGCAAACAGCCCACTGACAGAACTGCCATGTGGCTCTCTTCAGAGGCAAGCCACTGGCCCCAAAACACTCAGCTAGCAGGGCAGAACCAGGAAGGGGGGACAGAATGTGGATGCCTGTCTCCAAAGCCAGGGATAGACTACAGCTCTTTTGGCTTTCCTTCCATAGAACTCTTTATGGTAGCTAAGTTCCCTTCCGCAATAAAAACTCTAGGCCTCTAAGCCTCCTGGCCCTGAGGTTTCAGGAGCTGGTATCTGATCTGTGGTTACTACACTGAAATTGGATGAATCCCCTTTCTTGCCATAGTTGCTGGCCTTGGCTTAAAAATATATATATTGTTACAAATATTCCAGATTTCCCCCTTTTTTTTCCCATTGACCCCCCCCCCCCACCAATCCCATACTCCCCCCAGGCCTTCACCACACTATTATCTGTATCCAGGGGTTACGCATATATATAGCCTTTTCAATCACACCTCCACCTGAAAACCCTCAAAGGAAACAGGGAAGTGGACACATAAGACAGCCAACGCCGTGGCTTTTAGCATCCTGGATGAAAAGACTTCACAAAGTAGACTTGTCCTTGAGAAGCTGTGTGTCAAAATCTGTTGTGTGATGTTAATATTATTTTATGAAGGCAATACATTGCATAATCAATAGGGATATATGGATAGGAATATGGTTAGTTAGGAATACGGCTATGAGTGTGGGTACAGATTCAAACAGCCCTAGATTCGAATTCCTGCTCAGCTACTTAACTAGTTACACTGCCTTGGGCAAGTTACTCAGTTTTTCTGAATTAGTTTCCCTCTTTGTCAAATGAGATTGTAACTACTTATTTTGTAGGATTATTTAAGCACATAGAGTACTGAGTTCGTGGTCTTGAGCATTGAGTAACGAGGAGCCATTGTTACTCTTGTGGTCTTAATGTGTGATATCCTAAATGTTTGAGAGGGGCGTGCTTGTCATTTAAGTAAAGAAGTGAGTAGGTCTTTTTAAAGCAAAGAAGCATTCAATGAAGTAATCACTCAAATCCTAACGCTAAGGTGAATGCTTTCTAAATTTCATAATTGTTTGTTGTCTCCTATCCATTCTACATTTTGAAAGATTCCATCGACTAAACAAATGGTATTTATTAAGGGATACTTGATTTGACCATTTCAAATTTATTAAAGCATCTAAATGACAAAATAAGGTAGCTTGTGTAATCACACTAAGTTGACAGATTTATAGCCTGATGCATATAGTTGTTTTATTTCACTTTTGCTAATAAGAGTGGGCAAGGATGTACCCTTTTCTAGGTTTGCTGATAAATCGAGCATAAATAAGTGTTCTTCATTTCTAATTTCAAGGACCCTAAACATATGAAAGCTCCAGATTGGGAACTGTTATTTTTTAATTATGACTGCTAAGCACTGGGGTATTTCTTCTTAATGTGTTCTTTAATTTATTTCCTTTGGAAAGTCCCGAGTGTTTCAAATGTCAGATGGGTTGTGCCTTTTGCCAAGGGTTGCTTAGTTAACTGTTTATTTAATGAATGGGCTTTCGTGTGCTGCTGAATTTCTCATGGTACACGATAGGAAGTTCTTGGCAGCATTTAGATTGGAGAACTGAGAAACATATTGGCTTTGCGGAAGCTCCATCAGCTCCCAGGCAGGAGCAGGGCCTTTGCCAAGAAAAATTCACTAAAATAAAAAATTCAAAGACCAAACATTCACACAATGCAAGGCTAAATGACTGGTGTGCAGGATTAAGTGAATGCTGGAGCCAGGTATCTCAGGTAGCCCATGAATGGAAGGGGAGAAATGATTCAGAGTTTCAGGAGAGGAACAGAAATGGGCTAGCTCCTTGACTTGAAGGAGGACAATGTGCTTACATCTCTGGATTGCTAGGAATATTTTGCTAAGGTAAAAAAAAAAAAAAGTCTTATGATGTTAATTTCCCATGTTTCTTCCTTATGGAGATCAGTCTAAATCCATGTTTATAAGTGTTGAAAGGTATAATGTTTATTCCTTTCAATTAAGAAGTCATGAACAATGATTACTTTTAAGTGGCCACGACAGTTACTGAGCTTCCTAGACTAACTATTCAGATGGCTACATTTCTAAAATGATTTGGCCGGGCACTTAGACATTGTATAAGTACTGGATGCCAACTAGGTTTTCTGTGAGAACTGGCAACAAGAAAATGGCTGTGATATTATCTAGTCTCAGAAAGGTCCCAGATCCACTAAACTATATGAATTTTATAGTCAGTAGAACTATAGAATGAGGAAGGGATTAGAGACTTAAAAAAAAATTAAACACTAGTTTGAGTAAATAAACTATGAAAATGTATTTTCAGTAATTCAAGGTGACTCACACCAGCCTGCTTGGCAATACTGTAAGAATACTCAGTCATGTGTGGAGTTAGCACCTGTTGCAGGCATCATCTCATCAGCGCCTTCATTTGGGTCATTGCATTCTGCTCACGTGTATCCCAAACTTTTCTCCTTTCTGTAAGGATGATTTTCTTCGTCATCCTCTCTCTCTCTCTCTCTCTCTCTCTCTCTCTCTCTCTCTCTCTCTTTCTCACACTCACACACACACACACTTTTTTCTACTAAAAGTAGCTTCTTCCCCTACTGGTTTACTGAAGGCTCCCTGCATTTTTGGGCCACCAGAGGCCTTTGGCTGACTCCTTGGGTTCCTGTCTGTTTGGGGCCATTTTCTTTCTTTATTCAGAAATTAAGAGGGAAGGGCTCATCAGCACATAGATGCTAATCTGAGGTGAGGATGACCACCTTTTCAGTGATTAAATGGACACATGTTCTCTCCAGACCTAATCACTTGGCTGTCTTCTACCCCAGCTCAGTACTAAACGACCCCTCTACCTCCTGGCAGATAGTCCACTGTGGTTGGCCATTTATACCCACTTGCTCCTAATTGCCTTGGATTAAGTGATATGTTGCTTGCCATAATATTAATGTGAATCATGATAGCACCAATAACCATCCATTAAGCACCCCTAGGTGCTTTTTTAGCTACACTACATAAACTCTCTTATTTCTCATGGCAAACTGATGATACAGGCATTTTTATCCCCATAGGAAGGCTCAGAGAATTTAATTATCTTCTGCAAATTGCATAACTAATAGATGACTAAGCAGGAATCCAATTCAACATGTATATGATTCTAGACTCATAGATGGGTTTTCATGCTTCCCATCATCCCATGGGCTATTGGCTGACTCCTGTTTACTTAATCAGTACTGGTCTTGGACACATTTCCTCAACCTCATCTCACCCTCTCAAGTAAAGGGACATATTATGCCTTTTCTCTTCCTCTGCCAAGTGGTCATTTGCTGAGTTGTGGTTTTCGTAATATGACTGGTGAAAGTTTCCCTCAGGTGCCATCCCGTTCTCTTCCTCCCTGGTTTCAGGATGACTGTTCTCATGCCCATCCCATGGTACTCAGGGTCACCGTCACGTTTACGCTGTGCTCATTTCACGCTGGCCGTGTTTTCAAGGGAGTACAAAACTTGTTTTGAATTTTAGAAATCCCTTAAACTAAGGTGTTCTAATTTACCTTGGAGCTAGAAAATAAAACATGGTTTTAGCATCAGTAGGAATGAATTTCTAGGGGTCAGCTTCCAGGGACCAGATTTAGATTTGGTTACTACAGCCTCATTGAGTCAGCAAGAGAATAGTAATGCAACAACTGCATATATCGGGGACTTTATTTTTCACTGTAACAAAGCCTAGTACAGCAGGGTCAGAACGGGAAAAAGAGTGGGGTGAGTGAGGCACTCACCTTCGATGCAAAAAAATAAGATGGAGGGGGAAATGCTAAACACTGAGTAATCAGGACAAACAATATTTCAATGCAATATTTTTAAGTTAATGCAAAAAAGTACATAATGAGTAGAATAGTAAACATTTAAGTAAAGATAAGATTTGGAATTACTTCTAGTTCTCTTTGCCTCATGCCCCAATACAGTCCAGTATGGCACTGCAATACAGTATTTTTCTAGGTGTAAAGAGACCAATTTAATCTATTGGAAACCTATTTATTAGAAGAAGTGACAGTAACTAGAAGTAGTTACTTTGGTGAAAAACCATAAGATATCATTAAAATTAAAAGACTATTAATTTTAAGGAACACTAGTCATTAATACAACCACTTTGATCCAAAGGATAATAGTACTAACACATACAGAGTGCTTATCAGACACTGTTTAAGCACTTTACTCGTTTAATCCCGAGGACAACCTGCTGAGATAGAAGAACAGGCTCATGGAGGTCCCAGTGTGCATTCCTCAGACCACAATGTCTGTGCAGCTGTGCAATATGGTGACTCTGGTAGAATCAGAATTCCCAAGTTCACATAGGAAGTGGCAGAACCAAGCTTCAAACACAGTGTGGATCCAAGATCATTTCTCTTAACAATATTTAGAAGTACACTAAGCCCCTCAAAGATGAAGTAAGATAACTTTTTTCCTACCTCAATCCGCTACCCTAGTTAACCCAACAGGGTTGTAACTTTGATAATAATTATCCTAAGAATAAAAATATTGACATAAACTTTTATAGGAACTATCTAAAATTGCAAGGGGTGTGTGCGTGCGTGCATATATACGTATATTTCAATGACTCGTCATTGAAATCACCTTGAGAGGCACTCATATTGACTTTAAGAACTTCAAGAGATCTCTGACATCCACCAATTAATCTATAGGTCAAATGCATAAACTGGACTATCCACTTAAGATATGTTTACAAAATAGTGATGAATAAATAAAAATGAATTCAACAGCTCACAGGCACTAAAAGGACAATAGAATCCCCTAGCCTCTCACAGTGTTGTTAGACTGACTTTTTTTTAAGAGGGAAAGGGAATATATGAAAGGAATTGTATACTTTAACATTTCAGTATGGGGTGGGAGGTGCCCATGAACCAGAGAACAAACCACAGAGCAGCAAATAACGGGGGGGGGGGAGTGCCTGCCACACAGGAAGGAGAAAACCAGCCAAGTGCTTGCGGGGACACTTTAAAACAAGGGGGAAAACAAAGGGAAAGGGAGGCAGAAGGAGTGGCCCTCATTCTCAGCAGAGCTGAACCTGAAGATGATTGAACACCCAGATATGACTGGAGAAATCACAAAATACTGGTGCTGGTGCCACACTCTCCTGAGGAACCTGCGAGCCACTCAGAGGAGGCCTACTTTGGGAAAGATGTTCTACCCACCAAGGCCTGGAGCTGAGGCAGTAATGGCAGAGGGGCGTATCTTAGGAAGCCTCAAAGCCTCCAGGAAGCTGCAGAGAAATTCCTGGGGTCCATAGGTGAACCTAGAAACAGTAGGAGGAATCAGAAAAGACCTGGAGTCCAGACAAGGAGCTTTCTGGAATCTTGGACTGAAAGGTAACCACAAAATCCCACAACCTGAAGGGTGCAAGCTCACACAGTGCCCAAAGCCAAATGATGTCTCAGTACCTAAAAGAGGGCTAGAGGCCAGGCTGGATGAGGGGCATCACAGGGAGGTCAGAGAGAATCCCAAGGAAAGTGTTCAGACCAGAAATCCCTCCCCCAGATTCTGGGATGGAGAAAAGAGAAATCCCCCCCCCCCTAAAGTGGAAGAAAACACTCTGACCAAGAATCTGAAATTTGAGTAGACTGAATATTTACCTGAAACAAATGCTTTTTAAACAAGAAGAAAATGAATGGTCTAAAATTGAAAAATTTCTGTATCACCTGCTCTCAAACCACCATTAGCAGGAATGGGAAATTAAGAACAAGATTACTACCAGGAGAAATAAATAATTTCCATCCTTTTCTGCATAGCTTCTTTAAATTGCATATTTTTTCTCTCCTTCCCATCCTAGTATGATAGGAATAGGAAGACAGTCTATATAATGAAAGCTTCCTGATGCTTAAAATACGTGGTGCACACTAGGTAGGTGATTGATGCTTGTCCAAATTCTGCTGCCAGAAATTCTAATATACTCTGGGCAAAAAGTACATAATGATACTATTATCTTTTTTAAGTGTAAGGGTTTTGACTGATCTGACATTTTCTGCTTTTGCAAACCTTTCTCTTGGTGTGGTGTTTAATAAAAATAGGCTTATTTAGCCCATCTCTAATTAGGGTGACATTAGTAATCTCATAGTTAATGATAACAATAGTAGCTGCCACTGGTCAAGTCCCAGTATGTGCGGTCCATATACACAGCAGGAAGTGTCATTAATTATTATATCAATTTTTCAAGGTGGGGTTTTTTTGCCCCCATTTTCAGTATGGCAATCAAAGCCCAGATGGTAGAGTAACTTTCCTAAAGTCACACAGTTAATAAAAGCTCATTCCATGATATTACAGTAAATTCCAATAAATGATTTCTAACAAATGAATGGACCCTGACAATTTCTGAGGAACAGAGAGGTCAGTGAGAGCTAACTTTCTTTTTTCCTATCCAACATTCATCTTCAGAAGTATTCATTTTTTTTTCATGGAACTTACTGAACATTTGAATGATATTTTACCCAATTGTGCAAATTTGGGTTTTCAGTTTTCTCATCTGATCAATGGGAATAAAAACTGTCTTCTTTCCTTCTCAATATTAAGAGTATTTCTAGCCTTGTGTTAGTTGACATAGAATTGAATGACATGCAAAAGTACTTTTATGGTGAATATAAAATGTGGCATTGTAGTCATATCTAAAATTTATATCAGCTCAGAGGATGACTGGGGAGAAAATTTCAATGTGTGGACTCTGTGTCACGGGCTAGGCCAGGACTAAAGACATAATCCTATATAATAAAGAGCTAATATGCTAATTTGACTGAACAACAGGCCAATTGGATGAAGCCAGGGCTGTGGGGGCCGAGCCCCTTGCATGAATTTCGTGCATCGGGCCTCTAGTGATAAATAAAGATCCAGTCCCTGGACTGGAGGAGCTCCAGACTGATGTGGAGAGTTGGGAACACATAGCTGACAGCAGTAACAAGAGAGAAAGAGACAGAAACAAAAATAATGTTACAAATCAAAAGTGAAGCATGTGGATCTCTGCTTCCAAGGCCTCGGAAACAAGGCCTGGAAGGGATTGTCTCACCCACAGCTGTGTGGTGGTGGTGATTTTTAAATTAGTTTGTAAGAAATATGAACACCCTAAAAGGTATGTTTTACATTTAGAGGCTCACAATATGACAATATTTTAGTCCATATTACCAGCAAGTAAAGATTATGAATGAAACAACTACTCATTAGAAAGGGAGTCCCAAAAGGATGTAAAGTAAGAAGTTTCAAAAACTATAATGGAGAATGTAGGTCTTCTTCGTAACTGAATTACTTACCTGCATGATAGCTCCCACTTATTGGATATGTTCTATGAACCAGGAATTGCACAAAGAACTCTGTAGGGATATTCTCATTTCATTCTAATTCTGAGAGCTGCATGTGGTGACTGCTAAACATGATCCCCATTTCACAGATAAAGAAGCTGAGTATGAGAAAGCTATGGTGGCTTAGCCCAACCCAGCCACAGTCACAGAGCTAGTCACTGGGAGATTAGAACCCAGACAATGTGGCTCCACTACCCTTACTCCTAGTTCCTCACCATTATATACCACATTGCCCTCGAGGCTGGGGCAATCTGTGAACTGCAAAGGAAAAATAAGAAGTGAGTGCACATTGATATAAAAGCTGCTTTTGAAATTACGGGGGGGGGGGGGGTGAGGAAAGCAGGATAATTTTCCCCAACTGTACCACTCTGCAACTCTACACATAAAAGATGGCTGGTCATTAAGTCACAGACCAAGTACGAGGATTAACTTCCCTAATAAACTCTTCCAGGACTTCCTGGGGGGAAGAAAATAACAGCCATGGCTGTAGCAAAACTAGCAACAAATGGCCTTTCACCGACTTACATGGAATTTAATATGTTCCACCCAGTAGGAGAGATTGTATTCAGGGCAACACATCTTTAACGAAGGAATAACTGTCATCAGACTTTTTAATGACAATAAGTGATTCTGTAAAAATTCAGTGACTTTTGCTGTAACCTACCCTAAAATTTTTTTATTTATCTATAGATAATAGCCTCATAATATCATACAACATTTAATTCCGTTAGAAATGTTATTTGTGTTGCATAATCGAAATCATCCCCTAATAGTTTTTCCTAGCATGTGTACATGACAGCGGGTTTTTATAAAGCTATAATCTACTAAAAGATTTGTGTTTACCCTGAAGAATAGTCCAGATTCTCTCCCTCTAGTGTGTCAATAAGTGAACGCAAACATGGAGATTAGAAATCCTCTGTGCGGAAAATGTCAATAAGAGGAAGCAGTAAGAAGTGCCATCTCCCCAACAGAAATAGAAGGAAGTGGTAGACATCTGACACATTCGCTTAAATTGCCAAGTGGCTGTAAGGCAACGTCCCTGGAAACTGTTTGAGATATTTTGTCAAGAAAAGTCACATGAAGTGAAGTTTGGGTATGCACCAGAAGCTTCAGTCTTCAAGGACTTTTCTGTTTCCTCCAGTGTACAACTTTGGAAATGCAATGGTTCAGCATATCTCTAATAAAAATTCATCTCCCAGGACTTCTTTTCGATGCAGGCAAAATCAAATTATCTTCAAACAGAAGAGGTTAGATTCATACATAAAGGAAGTATCTAACTGTAACATCATCACGTTCCAGCTCTCTGAGGCCTTCTAATATCTACCCAGGAGAGAAATCCAAATATTAACTTCACCTCTTATGATTCTGCAAACTCTAATGAGAAGTGTGGTTTCCAGAAAGGGAACAGCACAGAGAGAAGGGTCCCACTGCACCATCGGGGTTGCCACAATCAGTATTTGCCGACACCATAATTCTCTGGACTTGTGCTTACTGACATTTGTTCAAGGCCAACAGGGCCGCAAACTCCTCCCCCAGCCCACAAATTGTGCAGCCATCGAATCAGGGGATCCCTGAGCTTTGGCTGGAGGAGCTGAAGTGATGTTCTGTACCTTCTGGGGTCCACCACACAGCCTTCCCCGCCCAGCGACGATGCACTGCACTCATATGCTCTCAGAGCACACTTGCTGGGATGCATGATAGCAACATATCAACAAAATGCTTTAGCTCATATGGTGGATTGCCATGTGGGGCAGAACTAGTGGTCAGAGGCATGTTTTAAGATGTAATTTCTAATGATTTATATCAAATGGCATCCATATCACATTTTGGGTGTTTTTGAAGATTTATTTTGAGAGTCTGTTATGGCTGATCTTTGGGGTTCAGTGCTATTCCCCACCAGGAGAAGCATGACCAATGGCACATCATCTTTAATAGGAATGTTCAGTAACTGAGCTTCACCTAAGTGTGATACTAAGTGAGGGAAGACATCCGTGTGCATGGCTATGCAGTCATTCCCGAGTTCCAGTCTATAGCATTAGCCCTGGTTCTCCAGGCAGGACCATATGGGCAAGAAACATGGAGGTGCTTCCTCACGCCAATACCGACCTCCAGTGTTCCAACCCCGGCTTCTCCTTAATGACAGGTTCTGCATGGCTACAGTTGAATGGACCAAATAATTCCAATCTCTCTCTTCACTGTCTAGTTTTATTGATGAAAGGATGAAGTAACTTTTAGAAATCTAGCAATTTGCAAATTCTAAAAATAGAAATTAGACTTCATTCTCATTTTATGGGAGGGGGGATCATTCAGAGTGTATCTAGACGCACACTCCAAGAGAGCAGAGCCCACATCTATTTTGCTTCCCATTTTTCCCTGTCTCCATTCCTGGCCTGTAGAGAGTGTTCAGTAAGTATGTATTCAGTGCATTAATGGTCATGCTTTTCTCTCACAGCAGAACAATTTCATCAGCAAATTCTTATTTCGGACACAAAACATGACTTCTTTCTAATGTAACTAACTGCTTCTCTCATAGTGGTAAATACTGTCAGCTCTTTTTAAAGAAATGGTTCTAACCTATAGAGCTTGCATAAAGCTAACCTAGGAAGAGAACTTTATTTATAAGTAAAACATATGAATAACAAAGAAGGAGGGAGGGAGGGAGGGAGGGAGGGAGGGGGGGAGAGAGAGAGAGAGAGAGAGAGAGAGAGAGAGAGGAAGAGGAAGAGAGAGAGAATAAATTGACTATTAATAGAACTTAGTGTTTTTCAATACACCTATTTTCAGAAAATGCTTTATTTTCTAAAGAGGCACCCACCAACATGTTTATACTGTGGGGGTGACTATAAATAGACAAGAAAAACTTATCTATGAATTATATAATTAGTGTTATTACTCTATATAACTAGTGTAAATTATTACTTTATAAATAGTGTTATTATTAGACACCTTCCCTGACTCACACTCAATAGGGAGGACATCTGAGTTTCACTTTGGATTAGATATCACAGAACCATCACTTCTTTACCTCGACCATGTTTCAATATCAGTTTATATTATTAGTGTTATTAGTTATAAGAAAAACTTATCTATGAATTATATAATTAGTGTTATTATTTTATTAGATACTAGAGGCCTGGTGCACAAAAATTTGTGCACTTGGGCAAGTCCCTCAGCCCAGCCTGTGCCCTATCACAGTCTGGGACCCCTCGGGGGATGTCTACCTGCTGGCTTAGGCCTGTTCCCCAGATGATCGGGCCTAAGCTGGCAGTCAGACATCCCTCTGGCATCCCAGGAGCCCTCGGGGGATGTCCACTTGCCAGCGGGAGCAGGCCTAAGCAGCAGTCAGACATCCTTAGTGCTGCTAAGGAGGCAGGACAGGCTCCTACCACCACCGCTGTACTGGCAGCTGTCAACCTGGCTTGTGGCTGAGCAGAGCTCCTCCTGTGGGAGTGCACTGACCACCAGGGGCAGCATTGAGTGTCTGCACCCTTGTGGTCATTGTGTGTCATAGTGACCAGTCATTCCCAGTCATTCTGCTGTTAGGGTCACTTTGCATATTATCTTTTTATTATATAGGATTTTGTGATAATTACAAAATATCACATTTTGTGTATTGTAGCTTTTAGTTATTTTAGTGAAAAAATTCTAGTATATGACATTCTCAGTCACAGACATTACTGTCTATTTTTTGACAGTGCTACGTATTCTGGGATCCAATACAAACAAACACAAACACCTAAAATTAATTTTTATATTTGCATTTCAACCCAAACCCAGTGCCTCCTGACTGCCTTCCTATAGAATCAAGATTTTGATCCCTTTTTCTCTCATTATGTGGACATCACAGGTGTCCCAAAAATATTTGAGTTTAAGTTACTTGAAGGAAAAAAAGTTACTTGTAAATTAAAATTAATAGTCTTATTTTCTTTAATTGCTAGACACACAAACACATTGACACACCTTCAAAATGCCTCCAAATTCCTTTTATATATTCTATGTAAATAGTTACAGGTCCTTCATTGTAAACACTGAATTGGTTCATATCTGGCTAGTCCAAGGCATAAAATAATCATAGCTCTCTTTTGAAAGCTTAGCCAACATCTAATCTCATAATCTAACCTAATATAAGAGTAATATGCTAATTGGTGTTACTCTGCTATACTCTAAGCCATGCCCACCAGCCAATAAGAGCAACTATATGCAAATTAACCCAACCAAGAGGCGACAAGCAGCCACAGAGCTAGAGCAAACAGGAGGTTTGCTTACCCCTGAATGGAGGAAACTAAACTTCCTGCCTGCCTAGGCTGGCTGTGGCCTCCACTCAAAGCAACAAAGTTTCAATTATAGAAGTCATGGAGCTAGAGCAAACAGGAGGTTTGCTTGCTCTGGTGATGGAGGATGCTAAACTTCCAACCTGCCTAAGCCAGCTGTGGCCTCTGCTCAAGGCAATGAAGTTTCAATTATAGAAGATAAATAAACCCCAGAGACCTGCTTCCAACCAGCCTCACTGGGAGCTGGGTCTCTGGGGTCTGTGCCCAGCCTGCAAACAGCCATCAGCCCCTCATCCAGGCTGGCCAGGTACCCCAGCAGGACTCCCCACCCTGAAGGGACTGTGGCCAGCCTTCAAACAGCCATCAGCTTCTCACCCAGACTGGCCAAGCACTCCAGGGGGGACACCTACCCTGAAGGGGTTGTGGCCAGCCTGCAAACAGCCATCAACCCCTCACCCAGGCTGGCCAGACACCTCAGCAGGAACCCCTCCCTGAAGGGAATGTGGCCAGCCTGAAAACAGCTCTCAGCCCCTCACCCAGGCTGGCCAGGCACCCCAGTGGGACCCCCCACTCTGATCAGGGACACCCTTCAGGGCAAAGCAGCCTGCCTCCACTCATGCACCAGGCCTCTATCTTATATAATAAAAGGGTAATATGCAAATTGACCTTAATAGCAGAATGACTGGGAATGACTGGTCACTATTACACACACTGACCACAATGAAGGAGCTGCCTCCTGGTGGTCAGTGCACTCCCACAGAGGGAGCTCTCCTCAGCCACAAGCCAGGTTGATGGCTACCAGTTCAACAGTGGTGGTGGGAGCCTCTCCTGCCTCCTCAGCAGTGCTAAGGATGTCTGACTGCAGCTTAGGCCTGCTCCCTGCTAGAAGTGGACATCCCCCGAGGGCTTCCAGGCTGCCAGAGGGATGTCTGACTGCCAGCTTAGTCCTAATCCCCTGGAGTGTGGGCCTAAGCCAGCAGGTGGACATCTCCTGATGGTTCCCAGACTGCAAGAGGGCACAGGCTGGGCTGAGGGACCCCCCCACACACAAGTGCACAAATTTTTGTGTACCGGGCCTCTAGTCCTATATAATAAAAGGCTAATATCCAAATTTTCCCCTCGACTGAAGTTTAATCTGTGGCCCAAACTGCCTGTGGCCCCTCTTCCTGGCTGGCCCCACCCTTGATTGCCCCTCCCACCTAAATTGGGGCTGGGGCCAGCCAGCCAACCACCCATGGCCCCTCCTCTGGCTGGCCAGGCCTAATCGACCCCAACTGGGGCGAGCCAGCCATACCCCACCCATGTACGAATTCATGCACTGTGCCTCTAGTGTCTTCTTAAAGGAAGGCTTTCCTGATGCTCTTTTTTCCTTCTCATTCTCCTCCCTCTTACCTGCTTCCTCCTTACCTTTCCCCCTATTCCTTCTGTAGTTAAGCAGCCTTTCTTGAAACTCTAACCTGTAAATATTCTACCTGTGTAATAGAATTTATTGCACTATTGCTAATCCTCTCTGCCATTTTAGTAACCTGCTCCTTGTGGTCAGCAGTCTTATTCTCACTGAGAACTTGGATCCATATTTCCATCACAGCAAGTGATAAAGTACTACCTACTGGTTGTGAATATTCCAGACCATTATTGTATTTTCTAGTCTCAGCATTTTTTCACTTCCAAATCATTTTCAGTGTGATGCTGCACATACAGAAATCAATGAATAAATAATTCCAGCTGACGGACAAGTCTGAGAATGGTGTGGAGAAATGAAATGTGGAATTCAAATGAGTTCATTCTTCTCCCTGTCATTAGCATAAGTAACAGATTTGAAATTCCAAATAAAATCATGTTTATATCTGTAAACATTAAATAATGCTCTCCAGTATAATAATTATGAACTGCATATATGCTAGCTGAAGATTTATGTAAAAAGATGTAACTCGTATAAAGTATCTAAATCTAAGCAGACGTTTAAGACTAATTTTACCTTCACATCAGCACCCAACAACATTTCATATTTTAGTCCCTAAGATCTCATAATGCAGGGTTCCAGCTTTACTTTTGTAATTAAATATTTAGCATAAGAACATTAATAAATTATGTTACAATCTTAAGCTGATTATTATATAAAAATACCAATTAATGAGAATATGTAAATTATTATAGTTATGATGGAAGACTTGGAACAAATATAGAGACAACTCTGCCATAGAATAGATAGTCCTGGTAATAGGTATCTGACGCACACACGATAGTATATCTTTCTGAAGGAATAAAAACTAAATTGAAATCATAGCAATACAGAATATTTACATCTTATTAGAAAGTCTGAATTTTTAAGAGAGATGAGATTTTTAAAAGAGATGTTAACCAATAAGCTGATCTAAAGTATGTAATACTGTGATCTAGTTAACATTTAAGCATATATAGGTATTATGAGGTCTGCCCTGAGTTTCCTAAATCATATTTAAATGTAGATTAAAAGTAGGAAAACTGTAAAGTAAGCAAAGAATTAATTCTTTTTTTCTTCATTTTATAAAACTATTAAGGGCAAAAATGTAGTGCCACCCACCCATGAAAAATTTATGAACAATATTTGAAGGAATAAAAGGGCCCTGAACATCTCCAGTTCCAATATTGAATTTTTATTATTTTATTTATTTATTTTATTTTTCTTTATTGCTGAAAGTAGTACGTATGTCCCCCCCTTTTTTCCATTGACTCCCCTCTACTCTGCACTCATGCCCCCCTGCCCCAGGCTTTCACACTATTTCCTGTGTCTATGGGTTAGGCATATTTATACTAGTATATATGAAAGCTCAATGACCAAATAGCAGAACAAACAGATCGACCAGTTGACCAGTTACTATGATGCACATTGACCACCAGGGGGCAGATGCTCAATTCAGAAACTGCCCCCTGTTGGTCAGTGCGCTCCCACAGTGGGAGTGCTGCTCAGCTGACCTGGATGAGAGGCTGATCCCGCAGCAGGAGCAGCCGCTAGCAGGCTCAGATTGAAGCTGAGTCTCTGTACCTATCAAATATCTGAGACAATCCAGACTCTGGCCTGACCCCACCAGCTGATGCAGGCCCTCTAAAGTCTATTCTAGACAGAGCACGGGAGCTGGCATAGGCAGATGGCAAGAGGGGACATGACTGTGGAACCCCAGGAAGGCTGTCCTGGTGGTTGAAGATCCTGGAGCATGGCTGCCCTGAACATCCCTAATGGTGTCACTGACTTGGCATCACACATCAAGGACATTCACCAAGTGGCTTTGGGGTGCAAAGCTCTTTGCCAGGTTCCTCCAAAACATAGAACACGTCTTTACTTAAGATATTATCCCAAAATATCAGCTCAGACTAATTTCCTCATTCAGCAGCCACTCAGAGGGTGGGGCCACAGCCACTCGGCTGACTGGGAGAGTCAGATGAGTAGTGCTCCCACAGTGGGCTGAGCCCCACAGGCCACACCCCACACCAGTGCATGAATCTGTGCACCAAGCCTCTAGTATACATATAAGATCTTTGGTTAATCTCTCCGCATCCACACCCCCTCCTTCTTTGCCTTCCTCTGAGATTTGACAGTCTGTTCCATGCTTCTATGTCTCTGGGTCTATTTTGTGTATCAGTTTATTTTGGTCATTAGATTCCACATATGAGTGAGATCATGTGATACTTGCATTACTCTGACTGGCTTATTTCGCTTAGCATAATATTCTCTAGGTCTTTTTTTGGTCTTTTCACTTTTAGAAGACTTGAGCAAAACTAAATTTCATATTTCTCATACCTCACTCTTTATTTGTTCACAGCAAAAGACTAGTGTCTAGGGCTCAGAGCAGGGTCAGTCCCAGAATGCCCCACAACATTTGAAGGGGGTGCTTAGGAGGCTTGTTTTAAAGCTGCTGCCAGCCTATAAGTTTTTAAACATTTTGTTTGGAAATAATTACAGCTTCACATGTAAAAATGTATTGAGAGTCCCATATACCTGTCATTCACTTTCCCCTAATGGTAACGTCTTGAAAAAAATCTTGATACAGTTATCACAGGCATGATATTGACACAGACATAATATACCCATCTTATTCAGATTTCCCCACATTTGTACTCTTTTTATGTGTATATCATGGGGGTGAGGGGGAGTGTACTTAGTTCTATACAATGTTATCACATGTGTAGGTTCATGTATTCTTTACCACAATCCCAGAACTTTTTATTGTTGGAATATTACAGTATATAAAATCTAAAGGCCCAGTGCACGAAATATGTGCATGGGTAGGGTCCCTAGGTCTGGCCAGTTATCAGGGCGGATAGGGGTCTTCTGGTTGCCAGCTGGGGCCTTCCTTCCCTGGCTGCTGGCCAGGGCCTTCCTTCGTTCCGCATTGACCCTGGTGGTCAGCACACATCATAGCAAGCAATCGAACTCCCAGTGTCTCGGTCAAACTCCCAAGGGGATACTTTGCATATTATCCTTTTATATATATTATATAGATAGATAGTAACATATGCTAAAAACTTTTTATTTACACTCTATAGTCTGCTGAGAAGATGTAAAACACTCCTATCAAGGAGTTATGCTATTATGATTTTAACATGGAGTCACTAGAGAGGCACTGACGGTGACTTTAAAAGGGCTAAATCTGCCTCCCACTAGACACCTTCCCTGACTCACACTCAATAGGGAGGGCATCTGGGTTTCGCCTTGGATTAGATATCACAGAACCATCACTTCTTTACCTCGACCACATGTTTCGTTTTCAGATTCCCTTTGCCTTAAGCTGCGTTTCTCATTTTGACATGTTCTTTACAGAGATCATTCAAGAAATTAACACTTTATTGAAGCCAAATGATCCTCACCTTAACAACCTAAAACTCACTCACCAAATTGTGTGTTGAATGAAATGAGATGCCTAGTTTTGTATCAGCTTCTAATACAGCCACTTGCCATTCAATTTACGAAGCTGGGAGGAAAACTGATTTTCAGTTACTGACTTCAGAGACTAAGAAGTATGGAATGGGGTTGATTTCATTTTGTACTTTCTGCTGGTAGAGGTAGCATGACTAAATAGAGAGTGTCTATATTAAGCTCCTAAGGAGACCACAGAGTCACAAAGATCCCTGACTGCTTATGGAGTGTGAGGGTGCAGAAATGAGCTGGGAGCTCAATATATGATGAATACAAGATTCACTCTGGTTGAGCTATCATCACCCAGCTCTTCCACAAATGTGCATGCAGTATGAAGGGGAAATTAACATGGGAATAGCAGAAAGAATTAAATGAAAATGCTAGAGTCCCTAAAGAACTTTGAGGATATGGCCACACACATAACTAAATTACTTTAATTAAAGGTTATATAACCTTAAAAATATAACAATTCCTTCATTTAAAATAGGAATTTCTCCTGGAAGGAGAATATTCTGTGCTGTGACAAATAAACTGGATTATAATTTTGCACTTGAGATTTAGCTTTCCCATATATTTTTGACATCTAAAAAAGCAACATAATAATTGAAGACTAGATAGTTCTGTAAGACAGTGATTGTTGTCTGTTTCTTAAACCACAGTATTTCTTAAACCTTGAACACTGCTGGGTACTCAAAAACATTTGACAGTAGACATTCAAAAATATTTCCTAAATGGGTTACTGATTTAAAAGAAAAATGTTTGGCTAATGGAAATATTCTTACTTTGCCTAAACTTTTTAGTTTTGTGTGGCAGTATCTTTTATCTCTGCTTGTCAAAGGCTTGATAATGACTAATCTAAATAGTAATTACTACTTATATTACTGCCTCCCACTTTAAAGGATAGCTTATTCATCTCTTCTCAAATAATTAAAAATCAATTAAAACTAAATTTGGCTATATCTCACCTTCCCGTCAGATACATCTATATTTATAAAAGGCTAAGCGACTGGCTGGCTGACATGCACTGACCACCAGGGGCCAGATGCTCAACGCAGGAGCTGCCAAGCGACAACAAATTTGCAGAGCGCCCTCTCACTCTCCGGGACCCCTTGGGGGATATCAGATTGTTGAATTTGGCCTAATCCCCGCAGGCCAGGCCAAGGGACCCTACCTGCCAGAGTGACCCAGCTCACTCCACAGATCCCCTTTGAGCCCTTGTGCCACCCCAGGTGTGACTGGCTGGGGAGGGACTGAAGGAGGTTGGCTTCAGGGTGTGTCTAGCCCGACTCACCCAGTCTGGTCCAGCCCTGTCAGCACTTTCTAATTAATTTCCTTTCCATATGCACGAATCTGTGCACTGAGCCCTAGTAGATAATCTAAAAGACTTGCATCCCAGCAAGAAAACAAAGGGGTTGAATTTAATGACTATTTTAAATTGATATATATGTATTGAGTTCTGAAACAATAGTTTTCTGTGACAGTCTTTGAAGGTACAAAAGAAGAAACACATTTAGCATGAAGCAGGAGGATTTGGAGGAATCACAAGTGAGGAGGCCATGATTATGAGGTAGGAACCAGCAGGGGCCTTTGGAGGTCTCTTGAGAGTGCCAAGGCTAGAGTGGGCTAGCTGACTGTCTTGCGCAATGAGACATATAACTTGGAATGGTAGAGCCAAACTGGGTTATATTTAAGAGCTGGGATAAGATACAGATTTATACAAGAATACACCATTATTTAGCTGCAGACCCAAGACTATGAGCCAGGTACTAAACAGTAGGTGTACTTTGAAACATGAATTATGCCATGTAGACAATAAATCTTAAAGGGTGTGGGGGGACATGTGAAATTTCTCTCTAGTATACCATTACGGAGATGTTATGGCTTTTCTGATAAAAAATGGCTATAAATTAATGAGACTCTGCTTGAGAACATTCAAATCACCTGTTCACAATAAGTCAATATTGTTAAATATCCAGAAAGTTTCATTTGATTTTCAGTCTTCTTAGCTGCAGGGCTAAAGGATCCCTCAATATAAATTACAGATTTAGTTTTAAACTTTGGTTTAAATATGGCTAACAAAATTATGACCCTAAACATAGGTCATAAAAATAATTAATTAGCAAATGGAATCTAATCTAATAAAAAAGTAATATTGAAATTGACTGTTTCTACGGGATGCCTAAGCCATGCCCACCAGCCAGTCAGAGCAGCTGTATGCAAATTAACATAGCCAAGATGGAGGCTGGCAGTCACGGAGTTAGAGTAAACAGCAGGCTTTTGTTGCACCAGGAGTAAACTGTCTGCCGGCCGGCTGGGCTTCTCCAGGCTCTAGACAACATATTTGCAACATTGTTTCAATTATAGAAGCCTCAGAGCTGAAGCAAACAGCAGGCTTCCGTTGCACCAGCAATGGAGGAAACTGCCTGCCTAGAGTCTACTAAGGCAACATTCTTTCAATTATTGAAGCCATGGAGCTGAAGCCAACAGGAGGCTTCGTTACCTGCCTAGGTCTCAGCTTAAAGGAACAGTGTATTAATTATAGAAGATAAATAAACCCCAGAAACCTACTTCTAGCCAGCCTTGCTGGGACATTGGGTCAATGGGAGCTGTGGGCAGCCTGAAAGTCTGAAAACAGCCATCAGGCCCGCACCCAGGCTGGCCACACCCCAATGGGGTGAGGGACCCCACTTGGGGGCTTGGCCAGCCTACAAACAGCCATCAGCCTTTCACCCAGGCTGGTCAGGTACCCCAGTAGGGACCCAAAACCTGAAGGTACTATGGGCAGCCTGAAAGGATGAAAATGGCCCTCAGGCCCGAACCCAGGCTGGCCACACCACAGTGGGGTGAGGGATCCCACTGGGGGACTTGGCCAGCTTGCAAACAGCCATCAGCCCCTCACATAGGCTGGCCAGGTACCCCAATAGGGACCCAAAACCTGAAGGGGCTGTTGGCAGCCTGAAAATAGCCCTCAGCCTGGCCACACCCCAATGGAGTGAAGGTCCACACTGGGGGGCTTGGCCAGCCTGCAAAAGGCCATCAGCCTCGAACCCAGGCTGGCCATGTACCCCAGTAGGGACTTGAACCCTGAAGGGACTGTGGGCAGCCTGAAAACACCCTTCAGGTCCTCACCCAGGCTGCCCAGGCACCCCAGTAGGGACCCAAAACCTGAAGAGACTGTGAGCAGCCTTAAAACGCCCCTCAGCTCCTCACCCAGGCTGCCTAGGCACCCCAGTAGGAACCCAAAACCTGAAGGGGCTGTGGGTAGCCTGAAAATGGCCTTCAGCCCGTCACCCAGGCTGGCCACACCCCAATGGGGTGAGGATTCACATTGGGGGACTTGGCCAGCCTGCAAACAGCCATTAGCTCCTCACCCAGGCTGACCAGGGAAGCCAGCAGGCGGACATCCCCAGAGGGGTCCCAGACTGCGAGAGGGCACAAGCTGGGCTGAGGGACCTCCCAAGTACACAAATTTTTGTGCACTGGGCTCCTAGTAAAAGATAAAATAGGATAAAACAAAGGTAGGAAACAAGAACAGAGAGAGGGAATATTACCAGTAAAACTAACACACAAATGTAGTCAAAATAGTTTCTTAGTTCTTTGGTAACCATACTTATGGATCTTCCAAGAAAAAAACAAGAAAAATATCTTACAACTTTATAGTGGTGCTTATGTCTATAATACTTATATAAGTTCTTCCTCAAAAACACCTGCATTGGCTTCTAGTTTCCCAACATGCTTCACATGGGTTTAAGTTGCCCGTCAGCCCTCACAATGGCCATCATAACAACACATGTACCTTACTAACTTCACAGAATGTCACTCACTGTCAAAAACCTTAAGATACAATCACAAAAACTTTGGCTAGTTTCCCAAGAATGCATGCTTTTGTATATATTCTCTCCTTATACCCACTTCTTTCTTTTTTCCTCTGACACCAGTGTTTATTCATTCAATGTTATTCATTTCTCCTTTTCCTCAACCTTTTAACTCGATTAACCTACTCACCCTACAAAATTCACTATGTCACCGCTGAGAAGCCTTCCCTGACACTCCACTCTGGGTCTCCCATAACACCAAGGGTTTAGCTCTGTTACAGAGTTTACCAAGTGACCAAAAACACACAGGAGTACTTGGAGATCTAGGATAAACCCATTCATTGTCACTCAGTGACTCAGGGGGTCTGTTCTCCAAATCCTGAGTAAGTGAATATGGAGGAATCTTTTCCTTTATACCCTTCAGTCTCTTTGTGTTTGTGTTCTATCTGTTTCCTATCTACCCTGCTTTTGTCGGGGGCTTCCACAGCCCCTCCCAATCAGTTAGAATGGAGGAGTTAGATCGTATCTAAAAGCCTGGTCTGGGTGGTGTTGGTAACTCCCCTCTAGCTAAGCTGTTACATTCTTTGTTCATGGCCCCTTTGTAAAATGGGAGTATTCTGGGGAACAGGTTCTGCAAGACAAGACAGGAATCAATGGAATTAATTGTCCTCCAGCAAGAGTGTGCGTTAGTAGGCAGGTTACTGGCACAGATTCAAATTGCTAGCGCCCCCTCCCACACACACACCAAATGTCTTATAGTCCCCATCACATCTATCAGAGGATTTACGATGGATTCTTGCAGTTGCCTTCTTACCTGCCTGTTTCCATAGTGACTGCAGGTTTGCTGAGGTTATAGACTAATTCATGTTAAATCTTGTTTCTTAGTGACTAGTCCAACGCCTGGTATATAATGGTACTAACCAAACGTCAAAGGCTGAGTAAATAGCCAAAATTGATTGAGCACCTTCTCCATACCAAGTATTATTTTATTGATATTATACTAAAGGTTCACAGAATCTAGAAATCCCTTCTCTACAAGATAAAATTTTATTTAGATTTTTAAGGATCAGAACAGATGTTCCAGCGCTCACAATCCTCCAACTGTCAAGTTTTAGTCAGTCACTCCTCTGGCACATGTAAAAATTAAGATAATGATATTCAAAATATGACATTAAAACCATCTGAATATCTCTCCTACTATATTTTGTGTACTTTATATTTCTGATTCCTGCTCCTCATCTTGACACCAGGTAACTAATGATGAGTTAAACAACTGGCTGGAACACAGTGAGTGTTTGTTGAATCAAATGCATGGAATATTCTAATTGTCCTTTCCCATTTTGAAAATGTCAGATTTCAAGTTTTAGTCAGAGAATGCTTTGGAAGAATAAGAAATTATGTGTTGGAGTCAGCATAGAGCATTTTAATTTTTGAACTCAATGGCTTCAAAGATCTATTGCCCTAAGGAAATTATTTTACTCTTATTCAAGGCAAGCTAACATTTATCCTTTAAACTTGCTATGCTAAAAAGAAGACAACAAAACAAAACCAAAAAAAAACACACCAAGTTATTTGAGTGACACGTATTCCTATATTTCTAGGTCAGCCTTGATCAAATAGTCGTTTCCTTGCGCCCCATAAATACACTTGTACTTGTTAGCCCGTCTGTCCTGGTTTTGTTGGTTTGGAAAATGCAGTCACTCTAAACGTTCTATTTATTTCTGACCAACCATCCAAAGTTTCCCTTTTTATTTAATGATTTTAAAATTATCTTAACTCCCTCTCTGAAAAAAGTAAGGAACAAATGGGCACCTATTGGCAGAGAAGATGAATATGACGAAATGTTCTTATTTTGACATCAAATGACTTAAAAGTGTGCCAGTGGTGGAGCAAGGAAAAATAAGTTTTCCTTTGTTAGATAAAGGATTTTGTTTGACCTATGGTTGAGAAACCAGAATGAATGGGCCGTCTGGACTTGCTAAGTAGTTGGTCAGTGTCAATACTGCCACTGTAGCTGGGTGTGTTTGCGTCAAATGCTTCAATCACAGTATAGCCATATGAATCTTATAGAAATGTGCAGGAGAGTTATGAAGCTAAGCCCCAAGCAGATGCAAAAAGGTCCATATGTCAAACAAAAGTAATAGGTGAGGAAGTCTGAGATGTAGCTGAGTGTGAAGTCTACCATGAAGTTACTGACTCAGTTCCTTCAGTTTGGCCCTGCGTTTATCAAATCTGAATAGTGTGTGCAAACCTATAATGGAAAAGAAAATTTCAAAGATCCCCAAGAATAAAACCTATATAGCTTACCCTCTTCTCACCATTCTGAGCATTGTGGTTGAGAAAGAGTGGAGTGGTACTTGAGCATATGAATTCTAGTACCAAATCCAGATTCAAGTCCTTAGGGTCATTTATTAACTAAATAGCTTTAAGCAAGTTAAACTCTTTAAACCCATTTCTTCATGTGTAAAACCAGTGCTATGGAATTTTTGGACTGGAACCGGATTATCCACAGGAGACAAGGAATGAATCCACCGAAAGATAGTAGTATAGCAAAGGTGGAGATTTATTGGAGAACAAGTACGGACTCCCACATGGGGAGAGGGAAAGCGCTTGTCAGAATGGACTCCCATGTGGGGAGAGGGAAAGAGTCCCACAGAATAGACTCCCACAAAGGGAGGGGAAAAGGGTCCCACAGAATAGACTCCCACATGGGGAGGGGGAAAGGGTCCCACTGAGTTTCTTTTCCCGATGCCTTATAAAGGCTGCAAATCCTGGTGCTTTGGTATCCCCTCTGGTTGGTAACTATTCCCTTAGACTGGTTACTATAGTAACTCCTGGGCTCAAAGTTCAACCTCATATGGCACATGTGAGGTTCTCTCTCCCTCCTTCCTTATTGTTTTCCTGTTCCCTTTGGCCTTTCTTCTTCTCCTTCTGGATGAAGGGCTTCTTTCCTTTTATTTTGTAAGTATAAACCTTTTGCTGTTCTCAGCTCCCTCATTCTATGGAAATGTACCTGTTGCAGCTTTTCAGTTTCCCTATTCTATAGAAATATACCTTCTGCTCTGCAGCCCTGTGTTTCTTCCATGGTCCCCTTAATTTCTAACATTTCCTAAAACCTGTCTTTTTCACCCCCCAAAATTCCTGTTTCACTAGATTAAAAACAAAGCAGAAACAAACAAATAAAAAAGTCCCTAAATGAAATAAGTCAGTCACAAAAAGACAGATAATGTATGATTTCTCTAATATGAGGTCTCCAAAGTAGTCAAATTCAGAAACAAAAGCAGAATAATGGTTACCAGGGGCAGGGGAGGGAGAGATTTTGAGTTGCTTAATAGGCACAGACTTTCAGTTTTACACAGTGAAAAGTTATGGAAATCTGTTGCACAACAATGTGACTATACTTTACATTATTGAACTGTAAACTTAAAAAGTGATTAAGATGGTAATTTTTTGTTATTTTATATATATAAAAAATCTGCCCAATAGAATTAGAATTATAGTGAAGTTCCCAAATTTAAGTGTGTGTGTGTGTGTGTGTGTGTGTGTGTGTGTGTGTGTTAGAGGCCTGGTGCATGACATTCATGCACTGGGCACTGGGCAGGGTGGGGGGTCCCTTAGCCCAGCCCGTGCTCTCTCGCAGTCCAGGATCCCCAAGGGGTCTTTAGTGCTGCTGCAGAGGTGAGAGAGGCCCCCACTACCACAACTGCACTCTCCAGCCATGACCTCAACTTCTGGCTGAATGGCACTCCCCTTGTGGGAGTGCACTGATCACCAGGGGGCAGCTTCTGCATTAAGCATCTGCCCCCTGGTGGTCAGTGCGCATCGTAGCGACTGGTTTTTCTGCTATTAGGTCAATTTGCATATTAGCCTTTTATTGTATAGGATATATAGCTTCCTTAGTAATTGGTGTACTCAGTGTTCTTTACAAATGGGGGCTATTTGTGTTTCATTGATAATCAAAATCATCAAAAGTATCTAGCACACAGAAAATTCTAATGGTTTAATGAAGGATTTTCTTTCTCAGTCACTGTGATGGTTGTTGATGAAGCATCAGTCAAGTGAATCATTTTACTCATTCAGATGATTCATTCACAATGACTGATTACTATGACTCAACTTTCAGTAAAGGGGTAAGTGGTAACGGGAAAGTGTCAGTCTCCTAAGATGCGTCATTCAGTTATATTTGGAAACATTTCTCCAGGTATTCCGGAGGTGATAACAATTTCCAACACCTACTAATAGCAGAGCAACACAGATTTTCTTTCTGCTGGAGAAAACAGGCTAGTGACATGGGTTATTTGAAGACAGAAAGTCAAAGTCCTTTTCTAACTTAAAAAAAAAAAATTTTTAGTCCTACCTGTTTGGCTCAGTGGATAGAGCATTGGCCTGCGGACTGAAAGGTCCCAGGTTCGATTCTGGCCAAGGGCATGTACCTTGGTTGTGAGCACATCCCCAGTGGGAAGTGTGCAGGAGGCAGCTGATCGATGTTGCTAACTTTCTATCCATCTCCCTTCCTCTCTGTGGAAAATCAATAAAATATATTAAAAAATTTTTTAACATATTTTTATTGATTTCAGAGGGGAAGGAAGAGGGAGAGATAGAAACAGCAGTGATGAAGAGAGTATCATTAATTGGCTGCCCCCTGCACTACTGGGGATCAAGCCTGAAACCTGGCATGTGCCCCAAATGAAATAGGAATTTTAGGGGGATATAGGCAGGTTTAGGGAATTTTTAGAATTGGGGGTTCATGGAAAAAAACACAAGGGTATAGACTGGGAGAAGTTACATTTTCATAAGACAGGAGAGCTTGGAGAAGATACATTTCCATACACAAGGGAGCAACAACAGTTACATTTATATAAGACAAAGGAACTGGAAGTAGCCAAAAGGTCTATATTTACAAAATAAAGAAGGAGGAAGAGAGCCAAGAAAAAAATAGAAGAACAATGAAGGAGGAAGGCATCACATGTCCCATGTGATGTTTGATCTTTGAGCTCAGGAGTTACTATAGTAACCAATTCAAAAGGGAATATTGACCAATCAGAAGGGATATTAGGACACAGAAACTGCAGTCTTTATAAACTGTGGAAACAAAGTCAGTGGGACTATTTCTCCCTCCCCATGTGGGAGTCTGTGCTGTGAAATTCTTTTCCCTTTCCCACATGGGAGTCTGTACTTGTTCTTCAATAAACTTCCATCTTTGCTATAACAACTTCCATCTGTAGATTCATTCTTTAACTTCAATGGAAAAAGAATCCAGGGAATAATCCTTCCCAGGGGAACACCATGTATTCCAGTCCAAAAATCACGTGTCACAACCAGGAATGAAACTGTGAGCTCCTGGTTCATAAGTCAATGCTCAGCCCCCAGCCAGGCTAAAGTCCTTCTCAAACTGACCTCTATTCTTATCTCTTAGATCTTTTCTCACTTACTTTGCTCCAGCCACATTGTCCTTTTTGCTCTTTCTGGAACATCCCCGATCTGCTCATCCCTCAGAGTATTTGTACTTCTGCTTCCTACTGAGAATGCTCTTCCTAAATGCATCCACAAGAATCACTCTCTCAACTTCTTCAATTGCTCCCAATTCACATTCTCAGAGTAGAAATCTGTGATCATTATATGAAACTAGAGGCCTGGTGCACAAAATTTGTGCACAGGTAGGGTCCCTAGGCCTGGCTGGTGATCAGGGCTGATCGGGGCCTTCTGGCTGCCAGCCAGAGGCTCCCTTCCCCGGCTGCCAGCTGCCGGCCAAGGCCTTCCTTCATTCTGCACCACCTCCTGGTGGTCAGCACATGTCATAGTATATATATATATATATATATATATATATATATATATATATATATATAGAGAGAGAGAGAGAGAGAGAGAGAGAGACATAGATATAGATATAGACAGATATAGATATAGATATAGATATAGATATAGATATAGATATAGATATAGATATAGATATAGATATAGATATAGATAGATTGCTACCCTCCTCTTCTGGCCCAGGGATGCTCTACTTGATTTTTCTCAAAAACGTATAACATTCACAGATGAATCATATGTTTTTAAAATCTATTTAGTGCCTGAGTCTTTCCAGTGCATTAGAAGTTTCATCATTTTCCCCCTTTTGTTCACTTCTGTATTGCAACTTAGAATAGTGTGTGGTATACAGTATGCACATATTTGATATTTTATGAATGAATAAATATATGGTCAAAGCCTTATTCAATACAAAGAATCAATAATTGACTAAATGACAGAGTTCTCCTCCCAAATAAAATATCTAAGAAATATTATTTAGCCCCCCCACGTTCCCCTATTGAAAATCATTCTGCATTAACCTCAAGCTCCTTCCCCCTTCAGTGGAAGTGATAATTCTTATATCTGTTTTAATACCATTCCCCTAATTGGAAGGGGTTATAGCACACAGAATTTGCTGAACACAATTTGGGAATTTAGAGGTACAGGTATATACTTAATAATAATAATAATAATAATAATAATAATAATAAATGAATATATGTAAAATGGAGGATCAAAGTAGTTTTTAAAACTAATTATTTTTATTATAAATACATGAAAAAAACCTTTGGAGATATGTTTGCACTCACTGACGATTACTCATTCTTGGCCATCCAAATTTCCCTCTCATCTTAACTAATAAAAGCGTAATATTAAAATTAACCATTTCTCAGGGATGGGGTAAGCCACGCCCGCCAGCCAATCAGAGCTTCTGTATGCAAATTAGCCCAGCCAAGATGGCGGAGGCCGCAGCCTCGGTGTGCGGCTTCTCTGGGGCTTCGGCCTCTACCATCTTGGGAGCCTCCTTCCTGGGAAGACATCCAGCGCCTTGGGCCTGCAGATGCCTTCCCAGGCGGGAGCCTGGGGGGCGGGCGGGGACCAGGTGGCTGGACATCCACGGCCCCCGCCCGGGAGGCCATGGGGTGGCCAGCGCCACCCCACCCTTGGCTTCCCAGGCAGGAGCCTTCTGGGGCACGGGGACCAGGCGGCCGGCCCCTAAGGCCCCCACCCGAGAGGCCATGGGGTGGTCAGTGCCACCCCACCATCGGCTTCCCAGGAGTGGTCCATAGAGTCAATGGGAGCTGTGGCCGGCCTGAAAATTGCTCTCAGCCCCTCACCCAGGGTTGCCACACCCCCTGGGGTGAGGGTCTCCACTGGGGAGCTTGGCCAGCTTGCAAACAGACATTGGCCCCTCACCCAGGCTGGCCAGGCACACCAGCAGGTGGACATGCCCAGAGGGGTCCCAGATTGGGAGAGGGCACAGGCCGGACTGAGGGACCCCCCCCCCCATGCACAAATTTTTGTACACCGGGCCCCTAGTTTTGAATAAAGTATAATGCATGATGTTCAGGTATTTTTAGTTAGCTTCTTTTAAACCAGTTACTTACATGCAGTTTTAAATTGGACCTGTTAGATAAGTTCTCAACTGGAGATTTTATCAAGATTGCACTTACTGTTTAAAAGTGGAATCTCACGCTGCTGTGGATATGAAATGCGCTTGCACAAAACATTCCCTGTTCCATGGAGCTCCGTGACATGCTCGTTGTATATAATTGTGCCTGTAAACTATTTTCTGTAACATCACTATAACTATGAAACGATCCAGAGTATTCTGTGAGGATGCATGGCTACACCCATAATCTGAACACTTTTATTCCTAACCAACGAGAGCATGAGAGAGGACAGGGCATTCCCCTGGACAAGCAGCATGAGCTCAGCACACTACACACTCACAGCAATTGGCTCACTGTATCTAAATACTCTAATTCCTGTCCCGAATCAAGAGTGCCCAGGACTGAGCATGCTCCCTCCACTACTTTAGGTGAACAGTTTTGACATAATGGCTGATAAAATATGTACAAATGCTAGTGATTGATGTGTTGAAAGAAGCAAAGAAAGTGTCCACAGTGTTTTAATGGTTCAGCTAACAATCTGGTAGGGAGATCAGACATAGAGCCAGTTCTTTGAGGTCAGGAACTGAAGTTCCACATTTTATCCCCAGCTCTGAACTTGATTTCTTGCATATAGAAAGTGCATATTAAGTGTTTGATGAGTGGACAAAGGGAAAAAAGAACAGATACATAAGGTAGGAAAGTCTACTTAGTATAAAGGGACTGGAGCCATCTTTTTTTTCATAAATAGGACAGGCAAGGAAGGCTCTACCAGGTGTACCTTTGAGCTAGGCCTTTAAGGAGGAAGAGATGACAATGTACAGAAAGGAGAAAGTAGGGCATAGATGGTGGTGATGTAAGAAATGTAGGTCCAGGGAAGTTCTGGGTTATCTGATTTCAACTGTCACGACACCTAGAGTCTCCTTGCCCCTTGATGTTTCCCTGACTCTTATGACAGTTCCTTTCCCTGCTATTATGATTCTACCCTGCATTCATGGGCTCTTCCTAAGGGGGCTGATGTGGGCGAGGTCTCCATGCTGTACGGGGAAGGAGGGTGTCTGCTGACTGGCAGAGCGCATCTTCCTCACCCCTCAGCAGGTGCGGAAAATGCACCTCCATCTGCCTGTTAAATCCGAGTCAAGAGTCCTTCAGCGGAGCCTGGGTCTTGGCTTCCCGCCCCTGGCCATTAAGCTTCTTTCCCACAGAATCACTAGGGCCTGAGTTTCTGAAACCCTTTGTGTGGATGTCAAACAGTTCTTGTGCTGGATCCAAATACTGACCTTTCCAACCCTGCCCCTGGCAGCAGTGCAGCTCCAGGAACACATAAGAAAGGAGCGGATGAGTAAAACATCTCTAGTCCAGGCATCACTTACTCTGTGACAGTCACTATGCTAAACGCTCTGAATGCAGCGTCTCATTTAACCCTTACCATCAGCCGTGCCTGCAAGCTACTGTACTTACTCTTACTACCCCTATTTTATAGATACAATAAACTTACACGACACTGAGTATTAATGCCACATTTGCAACCTCAGCAGTCAGCTTCCAGTGTGCGCCCAGCAAGAGCAAATGACACCAGGAACATATAAACAGGCTGCTCAGTGATGAAAGCTGTGGGTCTGGCACAGAAGTGGACACCTGGCGCAGCCCTCCCATCCCAGGAGAAGGAGGATGGCGGGCTGTGCTTCTTCATGCTCGTAGGAGGCAAGTACATGAGCCAAGAGAGCCCCAGGAGGAGGAACGGAAGCTCCAGAAGCAACTAAGATTTATGCCCTAACCCGGAATTGAATCTGCCACCTTTTGGTGTACAGGCTGTTTGGTGTATAAACAACGAAGCCACCTGGTCATGGCTCAGTTTCTCTTTTAATGGTTCCCTAAAAGGTTTTGCAATGATTTTCTGTAAGAAAACTAATTTTTCAAAAGTATATTTATCCCCAGCTAGACTAAAACTGATTTCCCCATTTGTTTGGCTTTAGCAGTTACGATTAGGAGTTTGAAACCTCCCTTCAGCATTCAGTTTCTTCCAGCAATAGTCTCTCTCTCTCCTTTACTCACTGCCAACTTTCTTACAAAATAAAAAAAAACAAATACACACACACACACACATGTACACACACACACACAAAAACAGCCCTAACCAGTTTGGCTCAGTGGATAGAGCTTGGGGACTCAAGGGTCCTAGGTTCAATTCCGGTCAAGGGCATGTACCTTGGTTGCAGGCACATACCCAGTAGGGAGTGTGCAGGAGCCAGCTGATCGATGTTTCTCTCTCATTGATGTTTCTAACTCTCTATCCCTCTCCTTTCTTCTCTGTAAAAAATAAATAAAATATATTTAAACAAACAAACAAACAAACAACACTGCCTCCCTCTCTTCACCATTTCCTTTTTCCTTAACCTCTCACATCTCAGTCCTTATGACAATTGTTCTTTTGGAGTTACCTCCATCACTTTTATTCAGAGCCTTGTTCTTTCTCACTCATCCTTGTCATTCATAATAGTAGTTAGTGATATTCATGATATATGCCATTATACTACAAAACGCTACTGCTTCTCGAAGCGTCCTCTATGTGCTTTTATGTTGATGGACAGCATTTAAAATTGTCAGAATAACCTCTTGTTAATCTCTCCCATTACACAGAACACTCATTTACATCCAAAGAGGTTGTGCAACTTATCAGTAATGCTGGACTCAGGATTGGAATGCACATGTGTCTAATTCGAGATTCTTAGCTCTCTCCTCTCTTCCATTGCACCTGGACTAGGATACTGTGGCAGTTTGAAATGATTTCACCACAACTACTAGAAAAAAGGGCTTGGTGAGGTCAAAACCATGAAGCAAAAGCGATGTGTCCAGCAGAACAGATGGCGAGCTTCCCTGGTTCTCCCTGGGAGGGGGGACCCATCTGCCCATCTGGCTTGGCAGACTTCAGGGGCCCTGCCCAACACAGGAAGGGCAGTGCAGCAGGGATTTCCCTAGTCTGTCTGGAGGAAAAGCCTGTTGGGCTGTTTCTTGGGCCTTTGGGAAGCCTATGGGGAATATCCTAGGACATGGTTTTTAATGAGCAGAGTCATAAAGAGGGGCCTGCCTTGGGAGGACCATGAGCAATCTAGGTCACTGTCCTTGCTACCTTGGAAGAGAAGGGTCCGCTGGTCATATCACAATCCCCTAACTTTTGGTTGAAATGTCAGCAGGTCCATGATCTTTCTGATCTGCAGCAGCAGCCTGAGAATCAACTTACAAGGACATACCTCTTCCTCCCTAGCCACAAGGCCCGTCTCAAACTGACCCCCCCAACCCTCCCACCCCGCCCCATGGTCTTAACTCTCATTAAGTTACTGCCATGGACACTGGGATACAGCCCCTCCCTCTGCTCTTTTCTCTTCCCTGTCTTTTCTCCCTGCTTGTATTTCCTAATCTGGAACCTTCTCAAGGTTCTAGTGGTTCCATTCTCCTCTCTCTCCTCATCCCCTTCCCAGATGGGCAAGCCTATTTCTAAGGCTTCAATACCTCCTCCATCTGAGTTTGTTGAACAAATAAATGGATGATGTAAAACAAAAGTCATTTTTACCACCTTTATCCAATACTTTCCCTGCTAGTGCCCTGAAATATTTTAAAATTATACTGAATTTGTTTGAATCTTTATCCAATCTATTAATAGAATGAACACTTAGGAAAATTACTTAGTTTTCCTAGCCATCTCCTTGACACACACACACACACACACACACACACACACACACACACACACACACTAATAACCACAAATCTGTTTATGTCAGCCATATACTTGCTTGTCTGCTAGGATTCCCAACTCTCCTATTTCCTTTAAAGGTACATTAACTATCTCATTCAATTCTCAAAAATACCTGGTGAGATAGGTACTTGTATATTTCTACTTTACAGATGAGATGATGAGGAAACAGAAGAACAGAGAACATGACTTAATTGTCCATGGTCTCACTAAAATCAAACCTAGGTCGTATTACTTCAGATGATAAACCACCCCACTCTTAGTCTACAAGCTCACTAAGAAGTAGGATTTGGAGCTTACAAAAAATGATAAAGCACAAGGCTCCAAATAAAACGAGCCTTTAGAAAATGGCTTACCATTGGAAGTCTGATCTCCCAGTTTTATGGTAATAGAATTTGGGGGGGAACTTTGTGAGTAGCTCCCACAATGCTAAGTGCAATACACTCAATAAATATTCTTGACATAAAAATATGACATATTAAAAAATATACTTGTCAATGCTTTTCCAAAGACTCCAGCAGTGTTACACGAAAGAGGAATTTTAAGACAAGGGGAAATAAGAAAGAAATAATTTAGAGCAAACATGCTTCATTGAAAGTTGTATGAGTCAACATCCCTAAAACCAAGTAATAATTTCTTCACCAGAATAGGGAATGCATGATTGGAAAATGTGTCCTGCTAATTGGGGTTGAAGCGGTTGCAACTGATGAAAAGGAAGTCATCAGAAATGTTTTGATGTTTTCTATAAGAAGCTAGGAAATGCATTATAATTCCAGTTGTGGATGGAAACAATGCATTTTAAACAGGGTGAATAATTTTTTTGTCAGTCGGTGGGATGGATGTCAGTCATCTCAATAACCAGAAAACTAATTGAAGGAAAGCAGAGAAGCAGCAAAAAAAAAAAAAAAAAAATAGGGAATATAAAACCAAGCGGAGGAAAGCAGCCTGGTCGCTTGTTTAAGAAATTAATATCGCAAATTACCTAGACTGTTACAGACTAAATGAGAAACAAAAATAATGATTTAGAAGAGATGAGCCTGACTTCAAAGGAAGGAAGAGGTTTCTACATACAGAATGTTGCTGAAATCTTACAAAAACCGCAAAAGACTAGTCTGCATGCCTTAGTGATTGAGCATCAACCTAAGTACCAGGAAGTCACAGTTCAATTCCTACCCAGGGCACATGTCCGGATTAAGGACTGGATCCTCAATGCGGGGCGAGCAGGAGGCAGCCAATCAATGATCCGCTCTCATCGTTGATGTTTCTGTATCTCTCTCCCTCTGCTTTCCTTTCCTCTGTGAAATCAATAAAGATATATTTTTAAAAACCCACAGAAACAAAAAACACCTGAACTATTTATTGTCTCCTGAAAAATGATAAGAACACACATAATGCAATTGCTTAGAGTTCTATTACTTAATCATATTTACATTCTTGGATAATAGATACAGTATAAACTGCAGGATTTGGTTATGATTGGAGACTGAAAATTGGGGGAGTGGGAACTTCTAAATAGAAATACCAAGACTTGCTTTCTATGCCAAGGAATAGTATTAAATGTGAAAAGTGAATTTTATAGGTCCTGCAAAAGCTCACAACTCTATTTAGAAGTAAAGTGTCTAGAGGAATAACAAAAGTGTGACCTTTCTCCATCAGCACTGAATAAGCTTTTTCGCTGGATGATGACAGACAGGAAAACCAAGATTAATTTGAGAGATGCTTGTAGAATCAGGTTTTCATTAAAGTTCTGGTAAAAATAAGAAAAGAGAAAAATGACACAAAAGATTCTGATATTCAAAAAAACTGGCCATGGAAAAATGCTTTTTTCATTCTAAGTTTATCTGTGAATGAAAAACAAGAGGGAATATTGGGTACCATTATGGATGCTTCTACCAACATGATTATTATTCTATGAAAACTGAAGACTTCATTGAATGCATCAAGAATATGCAACTTATTTAGAAAAATCTTCACAAACAACAACAACAACAAAACATGGGGAGGTCACTTAATCTTGCTGTGCCTCAGTTTCCTTACTTTGGCAAATAAGAGGGCTTTTTTTTTCCTATCCACTATTATATCACTACTCTATTTTCTTCTAATGTTAATATTTTATGCCATGGAACAACATGGCAATCTAAGAAAGAAGCTATAAGTAAATTAAATCAAAGTGCTATGATAAGCTTAGGCATTTGAAAATTTAACTCTTAGATCTGTCCTTAAAATAGTATGGTACTTGGTTTGACATGCATGCTAGAGAAAGTTTTTAGGGTGCTACTAGAACAACACAAATTCTCATGACTGTTGTCAAATGAAGTATGTCAAAGGCTTGTGTCAACTCAAACGATTATGAAATTAACTTTCAGAAATTATGACCTTGACTTCTACAATATAATGCTAAGAAAGTCATATGTTCAAGAAGGTCCAAAATATTCATCTTGGAAAGAGTGGTCAGAAGCATCAGAAATTTGAAATTAATCTCATAATTTTCAAAATTCTCATGATAATTTTACTGTGTATTAATACCTGCTTTAACTGGACTCACATTAAGTTTGTAGAGTGTTAACCCAGAGGATTTAAAAACCACTTGAGTTTAGTCAGTATTTGACATGTCTGCCATGCACATTATAGATTTGAGTGTATTTAAATACCATGGAAATGTGCTGTTGAATAAATGGGTTTAGCTCCTTCTTTGCTCTGAGGCAATTTAATCACATTTGTTAGTCAAACACAAACCAGATTTTATCAAACAGAACTATGACATGACACTTTGATATCTGCATTGTTCACTGGTTACAAGGAGTTAGGGAGGAGTCACTAACAATATGGGAGCAAATGAAGGGAGTTATCTAATCTAATAAAAGAGTAATATGCTAATTGCATCACTCTGCTACTTCCTAAGCCACACTCACCAGCCAATCAGAGTGACTATATGCAAATTAACCCAACCAAGATGGTGTCCGGCAGCCACAGAGCTAGAGCAAACAGGAGGCCCCAGTGATGGAGGAAGCTACCTGCCTACGCTGGCTGTGGCCTCTGCTCAAGGCAACAAAGTTTCAATTATAGAAAATAAATAAACCCCAGATACCTGCTTCCAGCCAGCCTTCCTGGGAGCTTGGGTATCTGGGGGCTGTGGCCAGCCTGCAAACAGCCATCAATCCCTCACCCAGGCTGGCCAGGCACCCCAGCAGAACCCCTCTCCCTGAAGGAGATGTGGCCAGCCCAAAAATGGCCCTCAGCCCCTCACCCAGGCTGGCCAGGCACCCTAGCAGGGACTGCCGCCCTGAAGGGGCTATGGTCAGCCTGCAAACAGCCATCATCCACTCACCCAAGCTGTCTGGGCACCCCAGCAGGGACCCCCACAATGAAGGGGCTGTCACCAGCTTGCAAACAGCCATCAGCCACTCACCCAGGGTGGCCAGGCACTCCAGCTGGACCCCTACTCTGATCCTGGACACGCTTCAGGGCAAACCAGCCAGTCCCCACCCATGCACCAGGCCTCTATCCTATATAATAAAAGGGTAATATGCAAATTGACCCTAACAGCAGAACGACTAGGAATGACTGGTCACTATGACACACACTGATCGCTAGGGGGCAGATGCTCAATGCAGGAGCTGCCCATAGTGGTCAGTGCACTCCCACAGGGGAAGCGCTGCTCAGCCACAAGCCAGGCTGATGGCTGCCAGTACAGTGGTTGTAGTGGGAGCCTCTCCTGCCTCCTCAGCAGCACTAAGGATGTCTGCAGCTTAGGCCTGCTTCCGGCTGGCAAGTGGACATCCCCCAGGGGCTCCCAGGATGCCAGAGGGATGTCTGACTGCCAGCTTAGGCTCAATTACCCGGGGAGTGGGCCTAAGCCAGCATTGGACATCCCCTGAGGTGTCTCAGACTGCAAGAGGGCACAGGTTGGGCTCAGGGATCCCTCCCCGAATGCATAAATTTTTGTGCACCAGGCCTCTAGTCTACATATATACAAGCCTAAACAACCAAATGACCATTTATTTGATTGGTAGCTATGATGGCACTGACCACTAGGGGGCAGATGCTCAATGCACAGTCATGGAAACATGGAACAGACTGATGAATCTCAGAGGGAAGGGGGAAGGGAGGAGGGCAGGAAGAGATTAATCAAAGATCTTACATGCATACTAGAGGCCCTTTGCATGGATTTATGCACTGGTGGGGTCCCTAGGCCTGGCCTGTGCCCCCTTGCAATCCAGGACCCCTTGGGGAATGTTGGACTGCTGGTTTTGGCCTGATCCCCACAGGCTAGGATGAGGGACCCCACCGGTGCATGAATTTGTGCACTGAGCCTCTAGTATTGTAGTAACTCTGTAGTAAGAATCTACCCTACCCAGTTTGGCTCAGTGGCTAGAGTATGGCCCCTGGACTGAAGGGTCCCAGGTTTGATTCCAGTCAGGGGAATGTACCTTGGTTGTAGGCTTGATCCCTGATCCCTATTAGGAGCAGCGTGAGAGGCAACCAATTGATGCATGTCTCTCTGTCTCTCCCTCTTCTTTCCATTCTCTCTAAAACAAACAAACAAATCAATGGAAAAATACCCTCCAGGTATTAACAAAACAAAACAAAAAAAGAATCATAAGACATATTTCTCTTCCCAGCTCTGTTCCCATGATTAAACATGAGGTAATCCTTACCCAAGGACATATTTTCTATTTTTTAACAGAATAAAAGAAAACTTGGAGTCTGGCAAATAAGGAAACAGACTATAATGACCCAGAGTAAAAGGAAGCACATACTGAATTTCACCCGTACCTTTCACTGCTCTCAGCTCCTCCCACACGTACACACTCTGTGGCAAGTGTGACCCTAAGATCAACAGCATCAATGGCTTTTTGATTCCTGTTTTTTTAATGGAGTCCAGCCCTAAAGCCAGGAAGAAGATATTGGCATGAGAATGTTTCCTTCATGAACCAAAAAAATATCTGGCCTCTGATATCTTCCAGACCTATGCCAAGAATCCAGTCAAATACTTTCCTTCAATTATTATTTTTTGAGTTATATTTTTATTGATTTCAGAGAGGAAGGGAGAAGGAGAGAGAGAGAAACTTCAAAGATGAGAGAGAATCATCGATGGGCTGCCCCCCTGCATGCCCCACATTGTGGATCTAGCCCACAACCTGGGCAAGTGCCCTGACTGGGAATCGAACCGTGACCTCCTCGTTCATAGGTTGACTCTCAACCACTGAGCCAAGCTGGCCAGGCCCAAATCGTTATTCAAAAATGGACTGCAAGGCAATTACATGGAGAACTCATTCATCTATCTTGCTAGAACGCAGGGAGTTATATGGCAGTAGAAGCATATCCAGTTCTTTGAATTTTAAAAAACACGCCAGCGTTTTGATCTTCTGCCCTGTAACCAGACTGTGGGACCAGCTACAGGTTTAAAGCAATGATGCTTGTTTGATAGAAACTTGTCAAACTTAATGAGAATCCTGGGCGCCTTGCATCAAACCAGGTGGTTGCCTCAGAAAGGCCTCAAGGACCTGGACAAAGACTCTAACATCTGTGCTGTTTCTTGATAATCTGACTCCAGATGCTTTCCCCATCTTTCCTCAAGGGGCGAAAGGAAAAGAAGAAAAAGGCACTCAGCAGGCAGATGGGAATCTCTTTAAACCCACATTTTGTCTTAGATTGTAGGAGAAATTTTGTTTATTGTTTTGTTTTTGTGTGTGTTTGTTTTTTGTTTTTTATCAGGAAGGTGGTGGTGGCTCTGGAAAATTCTTACCTTTTGAGGATAATTAAGGTTACTTAGAGCGATATGCTAGAACCTCTTTGGCTGGGTGACTTTTGCGAAAGGTCTTTAGGATAGCTTTATATAAAACCTATTTATCTGAGTTTGCAACCATTACAACAAGTAAGGATATTAACTCAGAACTTCAATCTTATTATAGGAAGAGACTTTAAAGTATACAAAGCTTAATCCCTTCACTTGACAGATGAGAAACTTGGAGCTCATATCAGTTAAGTGAAATGCATTGGGTTACACTCAAGTGTTCCGGTCAACTTTCAGAGCCCTGCAGTCCAAATGGTCAAAACTGAATTTCAGAAAGCCACTTCTCTCACTCCTTTTGTGCTTCCCGACACTTTTGGTCCCTATTCCTTTCAACTCTAATTTGAAGAACAACAACTGACTTGATTGCTTTGCTTGCATAGAAATACGTACATTTTTCTTGCGTTGTTATTTTTTATTCTTTCAAAATTCACCAAGTCATCTGGATTCTCTCTTTGAAGTGTCTCTAGGCTGTTCAGTATCCTCCATTCTTCCTCTGCCCTTAAAATCTCTCCTGATCTGTTTAGGGTTTTTTTTTGACCTGGAGGTTTAGGCTGACTTGATCCTTTATTCCTAGTAAATCATGTCCCTCATCACAGACCGTTCCAGAAGTGCATGGCGCCCTTCAACCTATTGCAGCCTCTTTGCATCATTTGTACCTGTGTCACCTTAAATGTTTGTTTGAAATGCAGGTCCGGCCCTGGATGAGTGGCTCAGTAGGCTGGAGCACCTTCCTTACACCAAACCAAAGGGCTGTGGATTCAATTCCCAGTCAGAGCACACACCTAGGTTGCAGGTTCAATCCCTGGTCAGATGGCGTACTGGAGGCAACTGATGAATGTTTCTCACATTTATCTTTCTCTGTGTTTATGTCTCTCTCTCTCTCTCTCTCTCTCTCTCTCTCTCTCTCTCTCTCTCTCTCTCAAAATCAATAGAAACATAATCTTGGGTGAGGAGAAAAACAACAATGCTAAATCAGAAATTGTGGGGACAGGAATCTGCATATTAAAAAACTCACAAGTAATTCCTATATACAAAGCTTTTAAGCATTGTTGCAGCCACATCTGTCATCATTCTATCCATACTCAACATAATTTCCTCCAATTTTTGATCTCACATCATTGTTCACCTCTCCTCCAAGCATCCAAATGGCCCCAGATGACTCCCAAACACATGAGCATTCTTTAACAACCAAGCCCTGCCTCCTACTTTTCCTCTGTCTCAGCTTTTATCTCACTCACACCCTTGTTCTTTTGGAGATATGCTGCTTTTCTCTCAAGTATACTTCCCCAGGAAAGCCTTTTTGGATGTTTTTGACTGCTCTCTATACACTGGTTTGCCTTATAATGTGGCACATATCTCTGTTTACAGAACTTATCTCACTTGAGTGTAATTATAATGAATCTTTTCAAGAGTTACGGAGCACCAACTAAGTCCCAGGTTTTAGCACTAAAGAAATACAAATCACAGTCCCTGCTCTCAAGAGAATCACGATCCACCTTGAGCCAGCATCCCCATCTGAACTGCAGAGAACAGAAATGTATTGGAGTAACTATTTTTTCAGTTCTCCCAAGGATGATACGCAACTAGCACAGTCACATACAACAGATGTCTTGGGGAATTAGGGCTTAATCTTCTTGAGAAAGCCCTGTTCATCAAATGCTAGTACACTTTCATTATAGAAGCAGTGAGTGCTCTGACAGAGACAAGTCCAAAGTGAGGTGGGAAAGCAGAATAAAGAAACTGATTGCTTACGTGTTTGTTTCTCCTGTACCTTTTCCTATTCCTTTTGTCCTCACTCAGCATTCAGTATAGACCCAATTCACGGTGGCCAGGGAATACATTCTGTTGTTGTTGTTGTTGAATTAAGACATTTTAATTCATTTTTATGGTTTTTGTTTTCAGAATCTGGTCAAGGTAATGCAACTTATTCGTATTTGTAAATTCAGCATATACTTACTGCTTGAGACACAGGTGTTACTCAGTGAGGGCTTAGTGCCTAAATGAACATATTTAGAAATGTTGTTACTCAAGGATTCTAAGTGCTACTTAAAGAAAAACTAATGTGAATGCGAAAAACCTTTCCTATAATTTAAACCACACTTCTGGCTGCCTCACTTCAAATGTAATTACTTTCGGTGTTATGTGTATTTCAAAGATTAAATGAAAGAGCTTATTAAAAGTGCCAGGAAAGTAGAATAAGTGAAAAAAAAAGGTTGCATTTCTCAGGGTGGGAATGTGGAGGTACGTGGTGGCACTTTCAGTGTTATTCTAATATAATAAAGACAAAGAAATTTAGTTTAAATATATTTTCAAGAATAGCTTCTAATTACAACGTGAGTTTAGAGGAAGATAGTGGGAAATATATAAAAATTCCATTAAAATTTTGGTGTCCTAAAGAGATTGTGAGGGATTCTAGGATACAGCCTATTGCAAAGTCTGCAGCCACTTTGCTTCAAGCAGTTATCCTATATAACAAAAGAGAAACATGTAAATTGACCATCCCTTCACTATGCTCATCAGCCAATCAGGAGTAAGTATGCAAATTAATCTGACAAAGATAGCAGGTTAATTTGCATACACAGGCACTGGGTGGAGAGCAGAGTGGAAGAACTGGCAGCTTGGAGGACTTGGCAGAGTGGGAGTCCATGGGACAGATAGGGCAGGAAGGGAAAACCAAGAATGTGGGGAGCACCAGGAATTCTGGGAATAGTAGTTTTAGTGGCAGCCCCAGAAATCAAAACGGAAGCCCAGAGTGTGGGGAGCACCAGGAAGGCTGGGTATCGTAATTCTGGTGGCAGATGGATCTCTAGACACTAGAGCAAAGTGAGTCTGGAGCAAGTAACTGTTGTGGTGGGGGATGGAGGGAAAGCAAAGGTGAATGAGATAAGTAAAATCAGAGTGTCTAGAAAAAATTAAAGGTAAGATATGTTAAAACTGCCAGGAAATCTCCATCAATGAAGCAAAGAAAAAAAATGCCTCTATTATTCTGTGAGCAACAAATCAAACTGAATTGGGGTCTCGGACAATTTGCTCATATGATTGCAAAGACAGACAAAACCTCCTGGATTGGAGAGGGCTCCCCTGAGGGCTCCCAGATTAGAAAGGGTGCGGGTTGGGCTGAGGAACTCCTACACCCTCCAGTGCACAAATGGCATGCACTGGGCCTCTAGTCTTTTTATAAACATCACATAGTGCACACTTCACACTTTTCCTAGGATTAATTGTTTTATTTATGTCAGTTAAAGACATTTCTTTGTTCCTTTACTCACCAAGAAAACTTCAATCTGAATGTGTTTCAATTTGGAGAAGTGCCATTCTTCTTAGCTGCTTCTAGGGGTGCTTTATTAAAATTCATGTAGCAAAAGCATGCATTTCCCTAAATGGTTTCTTAATGCCTCAATTCCCCAACTGTCTAATTTTACCCAAGGAAGAGTTTACTTTCTTCAGGGCATAACCTATCATATTACAAAGTTATTAAAATGAAAATAAATACATAGAAGTAAGTTATCAGTAAAATAATCCTGTATAAACCATGGCCTAAAAAAAAAAAGAGTATATATGGAATTCAGCATAAGAATACGACCATACAGAAATTATAATTAAGCCAAAGAAAGGTGCACATAATGAGTTTCAGTATTTTGGCAAGGGAAAGAATTGTGCTATGAAAGCACTACTCTAAAAATCAAATAAAGGTTAAGAGACCTATTTTAAAATTGTTATTAAAACACACAGGCATTTTACTTTAATGGTCCTGGGCTCAGTTTCAAATACATCAGAAGTGAATGCTTAAGGCTTGGATAATAAGTACATGCTACCCCAAGACTGTAGCTGCCCTAAATGTGGATCATGTGGATCTTTAGGAGACTGGCCTTGCCTGTATCCTGTCCTGGTGGTTAATATGCCCTCAGGGCACTCAGTCCAGAAGAGAAGGATAAGCCCATCCAGCGGACTAGAGGAAACTGAGGCTGGGAGAGTTTCTGTGGGTCCCTATATATATATATATATATATATATATATATATATATATATATATATATATATTAGGGGCCTGGTGCACAAAAATTTGTGCACTCGGGCGGTGGGGGGGGTCCCTCAGCCCAGTCTGTGCCCTCTTGCAGTCTGGGACCCCTCAGGGGATGTCCACCTGCTGGTGTGCCTGGCCAGCCTGGTTGTTTGCAGGCTGGCCAAACCTCCCAGTGGGAACCCTCACCCAATGGGGGTGTGGCCAGCCTGGGTGAGGGGTTGAGGGCCATTTGTAGGTTGGCCACAGCCCCTTCGGGGTTCAGGTTCCTACTGGGGTGCCTGGGTGAGGAGCTAAGGGCTGTTTTCAGTCTGGCCACAGCTCCCATTGACACAAGGTCCCAGCGAGGCTGGCTGGAAGCAGGTTTCTGGGGTTTATTTATCTTCTATAATTGAAACTTTGTTGCCTTGAGTGGAGGCCACAGCTGGCCTAGGCAGGCAGTTTCCTCCATTGCTAGCCTCCTGTTTGCTCTAGCTCCGTGGCTGCCAGCCGCCATCTTGGCTGGGTTAATTTGCATACCGTTGCTCTGATTGGCAGGTGGGTGTGGCTTCAGTGTTACAGAGTGGGGGTTAATTTGCATATTACTCTTTTATTAGATTAAATATATATTTTATTGAACTTGGAGAGAGGAAGGAGGAAACAGAGAAATATAAATGTGAGAGAGAAATATTGATCAGTTGCCTTCCACACATGACCCAACCAGGGATCGAACCCACAACCCAGATATGTGCCCTCACCAGGAATTGAGCCAGCAACCTTTGCTGTACAGGACAACACTCAACCAAGTCATTCTGTCCGGCAAGCCAGGCAAGGGTCTTTGAAGATTTTAGATGCTGAGATTCTTATTGTAAACCTCAGAGTCACTATTGAGGTATGAAGTTGCACATTGTTTTATATTTTAGTATTTCTAAAATCTAGATCTGAGCTGCAACTGAGGTCCACTCTAGCCTAAGTTAATTGGCAGTGTTTAGTGATTCATAACATAATTGTGCATCTTATAGTCAATGACGTCAATAAAATGTGGTTGAAGTGCTGTTGCTCAGTGATTTTCCCAATTTTAATTTACATATGAAATCACCAGGGAATCTTATTAAACTGTATACAAGCAGTCCTTGGGTTATGTTGGACTCGATGTACATTGTTTTGTGGTTACATTGCCATCTCCCATTTATGCATTAAAAAAAATGTTCTATCATTTTGACGTATGTACATATGTGCTTCATGTTATTATTTATTTACCACAAGTAAAGGTCAGGAATTGTTATTTGTCTTTTAAGCTTTTTTTACTGTTTCCCTTCATTACTGCTGTATATGTGCTCCACGTGAGTGATGTAGGTGTTTAGGTAGGTGGGTTCTGACTTACGGTGAAAATCACTTGCCATAGGAATGGATCTCTGACGTGACCCGAGGACCTACTATATTGTGAGTTAGTAGACTAGGAAGGGGCTTTGGTCTTTCAATCTAACAAGCACCCAGATAATGTTGATGCTACTGGTTTGAAGGCCACACCTTCATGCGCAAATCCCTAAGTAGGCTGCAAGTTGTTGATGGGCTCTCTTTCCTTTTAAACCACCTAAAACCTACAACTTCCAGTTTTTCATGCCTTTGTTTAGAAATTCTTCTACTATAAATTCTAAGTAACTTTAAAAAATTTTGTTGGTTAATATATAATAAATCAAGTAATCTATATATATAAAAGGCTAATATGCTAAGTGTCCGACCATCTGACAAGTTGCTATGACACATCTGACCACCAGGCGGCAAATGCCCAATGCTGGAGCTTCCAAGCTGCAGTGAGTTGACTGTGTTGGTTCTTGTGTGACACACCCCAAAATCAGAGAGGAGGAAGCCCGATTCCTCTTAGGGCCACGCGATTCCACCTTTCACCATGGGTTATGTTGTTGCTGGGGCATTATTGGCCCCAAATCTGGTTTACTACGCACTTGCGTTTGCGTTCCACACCCTGTACGACAGCAACTTTGCAGAGTGCCCTCTCGCACTCTGGGACCCCTTGGGGAATGTTGGAAAGCTGGTTTCAGCCTGATCCTCACAGACCAAGCCAAGGGACCCCACTTGCCAGAGGATGACACTCACTCCAAGGAGGGACCGAGGGAGGTTGGTTCCAGGTGTGTCCAGCCTGTCTCACCCAGTCCTGCCCTGCTGGCCACTTTCTAATTAATTTCTTTTCAATGTGCACAAATCTGTGCACCAGGTCACTAGTTATTAAATAATAAGTAGCTGTAATGCTAAGGAAGGATTGATTTCAATCATTGGTTACCACACCTTTAGCCTAGGGACCTTAGGTAAGAAAATGTTAATGAATAAGGTGAATTTACTCTTTCAAACATACAGTTAAGCCTCACATATGAAGACTCTACTTGGTCTAACACGTGGTGAATACAGGCAGGAGTGCAGCCATTATTTTTGAAAAGTAATGTTAATTAGAATCAGATGATAATAACACCCATAACAAGCAAAAAGATTACTTATATTTGAACTATAAAAATTGAGTAACTATTCCAAATTTGGCTCCTAAAAGATACCCATGCTTTTCTAAAAGTTTTATGTTTCTCAATCATCTTTACAAATTTTGATGCATTGGCAAGTGGATACTATAATTTAGGAGAATGAACAAGGAAAGCACACTGTGCTTACACATTAATGATATGGATTTGATTGTTACAAATAATTTGTGATCCCCAAGTTAATCCACTTTCCTCACAAAAATCCTAGAAAAGTTAAATAAAATAACTTTTAAATAATATAGTGTGTGCAATGTCTCAAACTCATCTGCAATCAAGACAATCATCAGGCTTTGTAGGGAGCTTCGTAGGGTCTTCCCATGAAGCAAACCCTATGTGCATTATAATTGTAGCTAAGTCACCATATTAAAATATTACAATATATCAGGTACTATACTGATTACATATTTTGACTTAATCCTTTACAGGGATGAAAATTAAAGCATAGAAATATTAAATAACTACCAAGACTAGAAAGCCAGGATTTGAATGCTGGTCTGTGATTCTGAAGTCATTTATTTTATCTAACTTAATGTAATATCAATCTACAAGTAGTTACTGTCACTCCCATTTCATTAATATTTAGAAACTTAGACAGAGAAAAAATGTTTATATATATTTGAAGGAGAATTTACTTATCATGACCTTGATTAGATGACCTAAGTTAACCTAATTATCTTATATCCTGGCACTCTGCACAGAGCCCGGTACATAGGACTTAGAGCTAAACTAAACACTCAGAGTCACTACTTTCTCTGTGCACAGAATTTTTATTCAACAATGATAAAAATCTCATTTCCTATTATTTAAATCACATGCTTTTGAATGACAACAGTTTATTTTCATTTTACAGTAATTATTTTGTTTTAAATGTGCTTCAATAGTGATGATTCTCCTGAAAAAAAGAGCAATTACCATGCACAGGAATAATTTTCTCCACACATAGCACTTGATCCAAAGAACTAAAGACAAGAATATATCATCTCATAATAGAAATTAAGATGAAATTCAAAATATTTACTTTGTTTTGGATGGAGTTCAGATTTTTAAATATGGCTCCAACTTGGTTAAGTACAAACTGTATTTATATGGAGCTTTTTACTTTCTTTTTCTTTGTAATGTGTGTCCTAATCCTTCATGTCATTAGTCTTTACTATTCATTTCCAATTATGAATGGAACTAATTCATTGTGCTGTATTCCCATATAATATCATGCCCATTAAAGAGCTGAGCAAAGAGAGAAAGAAAAGGATAACTCAGATTACCTTTTCACCTTTGGAAGTGTTACTCATTTTCTCAGGTAGAATTATCTTATTTCTGCTGTATTTCTAGAGCAATTTTTTTATACCTTACTTCAGGAACTTGCCTTGAAATTTTCTGTTTCTTTGTCAGGCAGTCCTTCCAGATGCTTGTGCACATTCTCTTTCTTATGTATGTATCCCCAGTATTTAATACAGAGCCCAGAACCTCACAGGTATAGATAGATTAATGTTGGTTTATTGAATGTGTACATGCAAGGCTTAATGTATAAGCGAACGGAGACATTAAAACTTTGATACTCTAGTGGATACTGAATATAAGAGGAAATGTTCAGTATTAGACATTATTCATTACTGCTCTCTGCTGGGCTAGAAAATGTCATTTACTATACAGTGTATCAAGACCTCAAAATTAAAATGCCATTGAACCCCCCCTACCAAACTATGCTAGCTAGGCTAGTTCGATATCTAACAGCATTGACAATGCATTATGGCAACTGCTGATATAGTTCCAGGCTATGAGGCATCTGCTGAAAATGATGGGAAATAAAAATCTGTGGGTCCCCTGAAAGGGAGGTTGCTATGTTCAAAGAGCTGAGTTCCCGACAAGGACTTGCCAGATGCTCTGTGGACTCGAGAGCTGAGTTTCACCTCCTCGGGGACCTGAGCAGATGGGACTCCCTGAACTCAATCTCTAAGAGAAGTGCATATGGCAAAATGCCTAGTTTCTGCCCCAATTTCTTATTTCCCTTGTCCCTAAGACGACAATTCACAGAAGCATACTTACTCTTAGCAATGTGTGAAGCTAACGCTATAGAAACCTGGAAAGTACTTCTCCCCAATGTGTTAGTGTGCATCTTGTTCGTGTGGTTGGCCTACAGCGTACAGACATTTATGACAAGCATTATTACCTTATTTATGCACTTAAAAAAGAAGGGTGTGTGGACTACTAGAGTGGAGAACAGAACTATAGAGGTCACGTCTTGGTACTAGCTAGAACACTGGAAGGAAAAAAAATCCACAGAAAACTTCTGGAACCTCATGTATAACTGGGCACCTAATAGCTTCTGCTAATAGAAATAGCTCCTCCTCCTTCTTTCTTCTCCCCCAACCCCTCGCCCCCCACTTAGGCCTTCTCTTCTCCAACATTCTAACAATCTAGGCTGCAATTTTATTATTTCTTTCCCCTCATAGGTTCCTATAAAGTCCATTTAATATAACTTTACCTTTATGAAACTTTATTGAGAATAAGGAAAAAGAAATGAGATTACAATGTGAGTAGAAAAATCAAAGTAGAGTAGCAGTTAAAGGCAAGGATTATTAGTTTTCAGTTATCAGTTGAAGGCCAAATTACTCAGGTGCAGATCTTGGCTCTGTTACTTAGTAATTGTTTGCCTTTAGGTCAGTTATCTAGTTAGTCCATTACCTCCTATCTCCACATCCTCATGTGTTAAATAGAGATAGTAGTAATGTATAGCTATTACTGCATTTGGAGTGTTAATGTTGAGTATACAAAACACTGAAAAGCTATAGTGTACCCATCTGTGTAAAGTATTAATAAAACTACAATGCTACAAGTCTACATGCAAAAATTTTTTTTTTCTTTTCTGACTCCCTTGCTGCTATGTTTGAAAAACCAGATATCAAATTATTTCACACAGTTCCATTAATCTATTTTTTTCAAGTAAATTGTTAATCTTGCTGTGTTGCTGATGACCTTGCATGCTTATTAGGTAACACACTGGATGTTGAAGATATTATGAGAAATAGAAAAAACTTAATATGTTATTATTGTTACTTTGGAATATACCAACTCCCTTACCATTTCAGCAATAGCTCTGACTTTTGTGTGGTGCCTGGTGTGATCATAAGCACAATTAGTAACATAGAGTTTATATCATGGAGTTCATTTGGATGATCTGATTCAGACAATGTGCTCAACTAGCAGGACTACTCCACTCAAAGATGGAAAACCAAGGTCAAAGTCCAATTTCAGCACTCAGAGAAAGGCAGGTGTTCTGCTGCAATCTCAGAATCCTCAGTTACTCATGAGGATATCTTTATTAATTATTATTATTATTATTATTATTATTATTATTATTATATCACAGGGGTTCTTGGGGAGACACCCTTAAAATAAAAGGAGGCTTTCTGACTTTACAATAGCTGTGGTCCTACTTTCCTGCAAAGGAAAGAAGGCAAAGGTAATTGAGCTCAGCTTGCATTTTGGTCCTGGCACTTTATTACAGCAGAAGACTGGAAACGCATTTCAGTATGTTCAAGATCCCAAAGAAAGCAGGCAGGACCCACAATTAATCAGGTTAGTGGCACCTAAGAATTTGTCAAATTCTTTGACATGCCCACAAACTCCAGTTTGCTTTCTGGTTAGTTTTAAAAGCAAACTGCCATCTTCTGTGTTTTTAAGTCAGATGGAAAAAATTTATTTATTTTGAACTGCTCAAAACACTATAGGCCAATTTCTATCCTCTCTAGCCCAGCTGGGCTAACCTAGGCTTTCTTATAATATGAGTTACTAAGCCAAACCCTGCCTCTAGGAAGGCAGCCCAGAACCATTGCCTGAGTCCTTGTATTAGGGGAATTACCTTATGGTTTTGTTAGTTTGGTTTGCAATCTATTCACTTTGTGGGCCATTAGCAAAACCTATCTTAAAACAGTTAGTTCAAGTGAGGTATTTTGCCAAACATAATTAAGATAGTATTATCCCTAGTTATATAACAAAATGGTGAGCAAAAATATGTGGACCTGTATGAAAATGTCTAGGAAGAAGTGAGCTAGGAATGCATAAAGCAATTCTCTTCCCCTAAGAGTGAATGAAGCCTGTGGAAAGATGAATGTAAATAAACTGCAACATGCTACCTACTGATATATAGACCATGGCAACATAACAAGAGAAGAAGGGGGGAAAGTATCACTAGGTATCAGGAACCCCAAGGAGGAAGAGCTTGGAGGAAATGAAAAGCTGGGGAGAAATGTGCTTAATCTTGACCTTAGAGCCTATGTCAAGAGGTCCCCCCAACTAAAAAAGTTCTCCTTCCCCCCATGCTACATGATTTATAGACACCAGTGAACATCTCCCTACCTCCCCAAGATCCAGGAAAAGTGATGTAATATGCAAATTCTGCACTGGATTTTTGCTCTTACATGTAAATTACAGGATTCTACTCCTGTGTGAGCAACAAGGGAAATAAGAGAACAGAAGGACACCTGAGGATCCGCATTTGAGGAGCTAGCTCCACCATAGAAGGGGTAAATTAAGAAGCCTTCACAATTTCCTAAAGTTCTCTTTTGTCCAAAAGAAGCAAAACCAGGGATTAAGGAGTACTTGCACAAAGTAAACATGGCACCTCTTTCCCAGTGTTAACACTGGTACGCTGTGGGGGGATTAAAGTGTTCCCGCTGCAGAAGGCAGAGGAGACCATACTAATAGCATACAATAAGCAATTATTTGTTCACAGTCGGGACGCTGCTTACATAAGAGCATGTTTTCTGAACCTCATCCACCTCATAGCATCTTCCAAATTTTTAGTGCTAAAAGTTTCTCAGAGTAATTAAAGGCTGAGCTGATCTAATTAGTTTGATGAAATTTTCAGTAGGGATTTAATTCTCCCTAGCACTTCACTTATTTTTTTTTTCTAGAATCCTTTCTTAGGCTCATCCCAAGCAATATTTAGTGATAGAATTCTAAATTGCCTCACACAGGCAGCATCTCCACTCCAAGGACAAGAGCAGGTATATATGGCTAAAAAGCAAACTTCAAAATCAAAATTCTATGTTGTTTTATTGAATAACATCCTTTCACACCTCTTCAATTTTATTTGTCCTCCTAATAAATGATCCATACATATAAAAATCTAAGCGACTGCCTGACCATCCAGCCAGTCTGTAGCTATGATGCACTGATCACCAGGGGGCAGACACTCAGTGCACAGGCATGGAAACATGGAACAGACTGATGAATCTCATAGGGAAGGAGGGATGGGGAGGGTGGGAAGAGATTAACCAAAGACCTTATACGCATCCTAGAGTCCAGGTGCACGGATTCATGCACCAGTGGGGTCCTGCGGCCTGGCCTGCAGGCATCAGGCTGAAACCAGCTCTTCAACATCCCCCCCAGGCCGAAGGATCCCACCAGGGTATGAATTCCTATACCAGGCCCCTAGTGTTAAATAAACTTCACTCTGCAGATGGGAAATAGGTGTTTCAAAGCATTTTGGAGGCACAAAGAAACGCATAGAGCAAGAGATTCTAAGGCAAGATTAATGAGAGAGCAGCATGACCCTTACTTGTAAGTCATTTTCTAACAGTACCAAGTCCTCATGGCCTAAATATTCAGAAAGCAATACGTAGGAGTGACATGTTCATCCATGTCTGAGGATTTAAAAAAAAAATCTCTATAATAAGCATCTTATAAATCATCTCTGATACTTTTATATAGAACAATGTATTCCAAGTAGTCTAAGGTGAATGGACAGGTCTGTAGATGTCTTCATGTAAATTCCAAGCATCCCACTTAGATGCCATTTATCTTTCTGAAGGGTCAACCAATTCCCTCTTGTGGTATAATAGTCATCTAAAACTGCTTGTTGGGAAAATTAAATTAAATTCAAAATGATGAATAATTGTTAAGGAACATATATATTATAGCTTTTACTCAATGTTATAAAAAATTCAATTAAAATATAAACAAATGTTTCTTGCCAGAGCATTGGTATTGCTTTTGTAAACAACAGATTGAAATAGCATAATTTTTAAAGGTGTATTATTCTCTAAAAATTTCATAGATGGGGGCTGTATGTAACGGTAATATATTATTTAGAAAGTTCCCATTAACTTTTCTTGAATTTATATTCTTTGAAAGTAACTTTCAGTAGCTCAAACACTTCTCCAAAGATTTTTCATGTATTTATAATAAAAATGTAAGTATTAAAAAACTGCTTTGATCCTCCATTATAAATTTGTGGCCATTCAAATTTCCCTCTCATTTTGAACAAAGTATAATGTATAAAGTTCAGGTTAGATTTTGTTGAAATAATTTTACTTTATTTTGAAATTTAAAATCCCCCCCCCCCCAAAAAAATGATATTCTTAATAAGGGTTGGTTGCTCTACATACAAACTAAGTCTTATTTCAAATAGGCATTACCAAGTGCCACACATAGAAAGCCCTAATTGTTTCACTATGTAGAATGAGTTCTTATTTTACTTTAATCTTTTAAGAGTGAAGATGTGAATGCATGATAGTGGCAGGACACTGTGAACTCTGTACCTTGAGTGCCACTTTTTTTAATGAAAGAGAGCCAGCCATTCAAATATATATTTTTGACAGGATTCTGTGTTCTAATCCTGTCACCCCCTCATAGCTCTTTGTGGGTCATGTGACTTCTCTAGGTCAATTTCCCCATTTCCAAAATTAGGACGCTGGATTTGAAGAATGATTTACAGGATTCTTTCTATTCAACACTCCAAAATTTCTTCTTTGACTTCAGACAGATGCTATGAGTGTTTTCCCTAGGATTGGTCATCCTAAGAAGGATTATATACTAGATTGAAAAATAATGTTATGAGCCATAAATGAAACCACAATTAAGTTTTATACATGCAATGTCATACAGGGCAGAAAGCCCAACAGAGTTCAGGAAGGCTTCCATGGGCTGAGTGTTAAGAGAGATGTGGTAAGAATGAACACAGGTATGTTCCTGTCTTTTCAGTAATAATACAAAGCTCAGCTATCTGAAACAAAGTGATTTAACTCAAAATCTGTGATACCTTGTCACAATTTCATTTCAGAGTTAGGAAGAGCAGGGCATTCTAAATAGTCATTCAGTCACGGATGGAAGCTATGAACCATCTGAAAGCCCTTTGAGTGAGGTCTGTTTTGAATTATAGGCTGATTGTGCCTGCATTCTTCCACCCTCCAGTGTGTTGGGAGGAAATAAAGTGCAAGAGATTACACATCAAAACGACTGCAGCACTTGTTCTAAACACATGCCCCCAGCTGTGGAAGAGAGATGAGGGATGTCCCCAATCACTAAAAAGGAGTGATATCTATTCAAAATCTATAAAAAGACAATAGCATCAGTGAATCCTCATTGCATGGATTCGGTAGCTACAAATTAAGTGTCATGGGTGAGACCACCTGACTTGTTTTTTGAGGTTGTGTTTTTTATGTGTGCGGTTGAAAGACCAATTGAAAAAAGATTAATTCTAAAGTGTGTGGACTACTTATTATCATTTAAACATGAAAGACATTAATCTGAAACTGCAATTTTAGCTTAAGGCAATTCACTGTAGTTTCATACACACACACACACACACACACACACAACTGCCTCGCCCAAAGACAGTGAGGTTCAGCTAAACTCAGGCATTGACTGCAGAAATACCCATGTTCTTACAGGACAATTGAAAGGGCTCTTTAGCTAGAGGTCCATGGGTTCCCTTTTCCTTTTCCAGTCCATGTGGGGAGTAACTTCTTATAGATAAAGCAGGACATAGGGGCTGATCGTAGGCTGGCCTGTTGAGAGTGAAAGTGAGGAAATAGGGGGGATGTGGCTTGCATCTTTCTCCAACCCCAATTCCCATCACCAGAGGGGGTTTCAAACATCTGATGTTTTGAAATTATGTTTCTTACCATGTTCCTCCCAACCAGAAATGCATTCTCTATCTCTTGCTTATTCAAGACTTTCATATTCTTACTCTTCTGTGTATCATCCTTGTCTACCAGATCTCTCTCTCATTTCACTCTTTTGAACTCAACTGGGTGTAACCTGGTCACACAATTTAAGACCCCATTCCTCATAGTCTCCTGCACATTTCTAAAAAACAGGTCTCAGTTGGTAGCAAACTTAAGGGTTTGTACACTTTTCTACAACAAGAACCCTAACATATATTTTTGTTGGTACACTGGATATTATGGTGGCTAAGAACGCAAAAGACTCTGACATTCTACTTCCCTGATTAAGCCTTAGGCCTCAATACTTCTACATGAGATTTTGCTCAAGAAACTTACCTACTATGAACCTCAGTTTCCTTACCTGAAAATGCAGATAAAATTACCACCTATATTGTGGAAATCCCTGTAAAGCTTTTAGGATAGTATCAGGCATAAAATAAGAGCTTTAAAAATGTCAATAATATTATTATAATAATTATCATTATTTTATTATGTCCACAGAGATGAACACAATCCTGAGTCATATTGCATATTTTTAAAGAGTAGAAGTTATTCTCTGAGAGGGAATCGATCCCTCCCACCACAAAGTATGGTTAGATACAGCCTGTCAGAATTATATCTCCTTGCATTTGTTAAAACTATAGCATTTCTAATCCTCCTTAGGACTCTTGCATATACTACATACTGGGCAGTGCCGCACTCAGTGAGTTCACATAAATGGAACACAAGTAAGGATGACCCCACCAGTGACTGTTTTTCACTGATGCTTGCCTAAATCAAGTTTACATGATTAGACTATTTCCTATAAAATTAATCAAAGTATGTCACTGCTTACCAACAACACCTACAGCTAACCCGTAATAAATTCAGTTATTGAACCTTATATTTTAGAGGTCTGCACCAAGCATGTCAAACTCACGGCCCACAGGCTGCACGCCTCGCTTATTTGGTCTGTGTGAGCTTTTGAGTTTTCCATGGTTGGTCCACACCATCAAACCTCAGCTCAGTGAAGCAAGAGGAACCTCTGGCTGCAGAAGCCACAAGAAATTGGGTTACGCTAAATAAAAATAGGCAGCTCTTATGGGAACATATTCACACAAATTGAAACTCAACAACTCTGTGATCTTTCTCTACTCATACCCCAACAAGCGCCAATCCCATCAAGAGTTACAGCACTTAATGTCAGAGAAGGATGAGGATGAAGTGACTGAGACACCTTTACCCTGAGAGAGTTGATCAGGTGAACATCAAGTAAGCTCATCAGGTCACAAATGAAACAGCTTCACTTCCTTCAGAATATATTGAACATGTCGTAACAGAACGGTTTCCTCATATAGACTCATTTTTTTTTTTACACAGTCTCTCTCTTGTAGCCATTTTTCCAGTAATACTCAAACATGACTGTACATATACATAACGCCCAAGGCATTTAAGTAAAAATGAGCAAAGCAGTTACCTTAACTCCAGACACTGTATTTCTTTGCGTTTGACTTTCTTTTACAGCTATTATGCAAACTTTAACTGTGAATTACAGTCTACTGCAGAAGAGGAACTTAATTCCTTCATCATGTCCTATGAGCTGCCCACCTCCCCCAGTCCTACATAAACAGCAATAGAATATTAAACTTAAGGTTGTGTCAATGGACTCCACAAACATCAGGTCTTCAGCAAATGTGCTTTCAATACAGATCTGAAATGATGAGGTCATGAGTTAGGAAGTGATTCTGGCGGCGGTGATATTTACCTCTTTGAGACAGCCCATAAAGTTGTTACTGACTGGAGACCCTGGGAGGTCTGCTGTGCTGGGACTGCCTCCGACATAGAAAAAGTCATCAGACCCCAGCATGGTGTAATCTTCTTGCGTGTAGCCCGTTGTGGTAAGAATCCCATCCACTGAGATTGTCACCTAGATAACAAAGCACAGGGAAAGGACACGCTATACTCAGACCTAGATACTGTAATCCTGGGATATGCCTGTTTTGTGTTTTGTTTTATTTTTTCATTTTGCTTTTTTTTTTTTGCTTATTATTTTTTTCTGTTTTTGTTTTTTGTTTTTGTTTTTGTTTTTAGACCTATAGCGGAACCCATTTTCATGTCTGTTTGAGGTTTATCTTGGATTCTACTCAACTAGCCCTAAGAGAGCTAAGCTAGTTAGAGAGTTAACTGATTATTGAACAACTGTGTCAGCATCATCCCTACTGCAACTCAAAAGTTACTGAGCAGACACAAAAATGGTGTTAGTAAAATGCTTCCTAGGTTAGTTTTGCTGGTGTACATATTAGTAAAGTTGAGTCGTCCGTTATTAACTAATCACAACGTGCACCTGTTAACATAAAAGGCACAAGCTATTTCCAGCAACGTCACTCTTGGCACTACTGAGCAGCGGTTGTTCATGCAAGTGCCTGCGCCCATGCCGCAGGGGGGGGGGGGGGGGGGGGGCAAAACAACCCGTGGAAGCGGCACTGCGCGCATGCAGGAGGGACAGTACGGTTCAGAGAGGAAAGGAAAGGAAAGGAAACAGGGGGAACCAAAGGGAAAACAAACCAACCAACAAACAAACAGAAAACTGCTCTGTGATGACGTAAAGATGAGTGGGTGTGGCATCTCCAACATTCCCAAATCAAGTGTGCATGCCATGCGTCATGAATGGTTAGAGACTGGCTGAGCCTGCGGTCACTCTGGCCAGCCACCATTTGTCTTATCCGTGTTAACCACAGCTGGATGCAAAACGTTCGAAACGTTAACGATGCCCCCTACGGGTGAGTTGGAAAACAGAAGTTGACAGGAACAGGTAAAAAATAAGAAGGTCCACAACAGATGAAAAGAAGGAGGTCAAAGTAAGCAGAAGAGTACCAACCGCAGTTCCTCTTTTGTTAATGATGTCTACAGTTAAAAGAAAGAAAGAAAACACACGGCAAACCCAAAATAAGAAACAATTAGAATGATATCTACCGAACAATGTAGTTTGTTTACCATAGCGTGTCCAATGCCTGAGTGCTTTGTGGAGAAGGGGGGAGAAAGGAAATTAAAAACTGTGAACAGAATAACGATCGTTACTTAAAAAATATGATGGTCTCTACCATGTTAGTACATTTTTTTTTTTTTTGATTCAGGTAACGGTTAGTAGAATGAAACATTCCATGAATGACATGTTAGTTATTAAGCATGTTAGTAACATAGAAAAAGGGCAAAAAAATTTTACAAGAAAAAAGCAGACTAACAAATAGGCCTCCCACAGAGGTAAATATTTTTCCTGCCAGTTTGGTTCATAACTTGCTACCAGACAGAAACAGACATATGGCAACATTCCCTTTGTCTCCCTGAGTACGTCTGACAGACATTTTAAAAAGCTTAGAAGGGATTCAAAGGCCTGAAGCTCATCAGCTGACCACTGCCACCCTATGCCCATAAGTGACCCCACCCCTGCCCCGGCCCTCCCCGACCCCAGCAAATTCGTAGGAATCGGTTGGCATTGCCCTGCTACTCAATTTTACAGCACACAAGGACTCCTCCTCAACTCCAAAACTTCCTTCGGTCATATTGATGGACTTTAGGGTCACAGATTACTGCAATGAAACAAAGCAAAGATCCTGACACATGAAAGGAGTAGAATGAGTTTGTGTTTAATCTGTCCTGCCACACATGCACCCTGGCTGAACGGCTACGGTGTCCTTTGAGCTACCAATTCAGAGCTTGCTCTGTAACCTGAGCAAAGGCAAATCTAGAAAGTGGGCTCCTCAAGCCCCACCCTTCCTTCTGTGCTTCTCTCAGATGAGCCTCCGGTCTCTTGGTGAGTATCTGAGAGAAGAAATAAAGAAAAGAAAACCGAAGAGACAGACTTAGCGGAAGTTGGTTCTACAGCTGTACTAAGGGTGGGTGACCGCCTCCCAAGGCTGGCGTGATGCCTGCAGGGCCCCTTGCATGCCAATAAGGCCTCTGAAAGGTGCTTGGGGAGGTCTTGGGAATCCTTCAGTTTCACATGTCTGCCTTAGCTGGGCTATCGCTGCTATCCTGAAACCCCTTTATCCTTCTCTCCCTTGGCTAGTCTAAGCCTCTCCGAAGGGGGAAAGAAAAGGTTAGTTAACAGCTCGGAAAGAGAGGGCTACTTTAGTAAAGGAAAAGCCCAAGACAAGCGATCACTCTGCAACTGTTCAGAGAAACAACAAATATGTTAAGGATATTAGTTTGAGATCAGTATGTACTGCAGAAAATTAGTCACTGTCAAACCTTCACAAAAACCACACATTTAATTTAATGATTTTCAAATAATAACCCAAACTTATCATATTCAATATATAAGCATTGTCTACTCACTTTCATCTGTATGTATATATTTATATATACTGTAATAATATGTCTCAGTTAAAAACATACAGTATATGTGGACCCATAGGTTAACTACAGAATGGATCATTATCTTGTACATAGACTTCTGCAAGATTTTTTTAAAAAAACACAATTAAACACAAATGGACACCTAGAATGTGAACTAGCCTCTCTGGAGTCATTTGGGTTAAACTAAAAGTGTCTGTTCTAAAAATAAAAATAAAAATAGATTAACTTCATAAACAGGCTCTTCAGGAGATATATGAACTCCTAAAGTCACTTTTCCCCGCAGGGATTTTTCTTGTCCCCATTTCAAAGGTGGGGGGTGGGAAGTGTGTAGGGATTGATACAATCCCCGATCACAAACACATGTTTATTGACTACAAAAAAGGAACTGTGATTTAATGACCCCAATGTGCATGCTTCCAAATGATCACCATGAAAACTATAATTTAAAATCAAACAAATGAAAATAAAAATAAAAAAACACAACAAAACCACACACATCACAGGAAGGGCAGGTCGCAGAGATATCCTTGCAGCTCTCTGGGGAACTGTCCTATGTCGCTGTATCAAAATAGCCTTTGGGCCCCCAGAACTTTCTAGATATGCCCCTGCTCAAGTACGGCAGGAAGATTCATCTCAAAAGAAAAACAAAACAAAACAAACAAACAAACAAAAAAAACCACCACAGCTAATTTGTAAGCGACTCTGAGGAGCTCTAGATCATGTTGTTAGGGTTTCCAAGTACCACACACACAGCTGTAGCGAGAAACAAAGCCAGTTACTCTCTTATCCACTGCGCTGTTACCTGACGCAGATTCCTGGTGACTTTCACATCATGCCAGGCATTATCATTAAACTTTCCGTTCACGGGCTCCACTAGTGCTTCAAAGGCCCCTGATCCCAAATTAATGACCAGAGACACAGCTCCATTTTTCAGGGCGAGATTGACATAATCAGCGGATTTCCCAGTGTGAAGCATCAGTCCATTCCTTTGGAGGGTTTTAAAGGACAGAGTTATTTCATCGCTGCTGCTTTGAATGGGGTTTTGAGACAAGTCGTAGCAGAAGTATTCAGATCCCTTGAAAGTGGCAATATATTCTTCTTTCCCTAGAAGGAAACAAATACATAGGTGCATAAGTAAAGCAATATACTATGTAAATGAGCAGATCACAACAGGAAGAAAAAAATCAGTCTGCAAATTAACTCTTTGGCTTATAAACATTTCGGACTGATGCCAGCCCTGTCAAAGAAAATAAAAAAGTACTGTAGGTGGCAGTATATACCATTCAATCCACCTCCTTAGCCATTGGGTCATTAACTACCGTAGCTAAATCTGACATTCTTGAAAATTCAATTAATTTTTAAGTATCACTGCAAGAGCTCTGATCAGAAAGAAGTAGGTCTGCGATATCTCTGGGGCATGAATCAGGTACCATAAATGCATATGGGATGGTTCTACTGGCAACAATGCTTTCCAACGTATTTGCAACATTCTCTCCATCCAACTGATGCATTATTTTAATTTTCAGTAAGATGTTTATATTCAAAGATCTTCTCAGTGAAGAGCCAAATGTGTTCGTCACTGAGAAACCGTAACAAAGTATCAGGTGAGAGGAAAGCAAAGCAAAAAAAATACAATTTGGTCTGGGAGTAAACAGATTTCCTATAGATCATGTGCATTTTTTTTTTCTCTCTGGATAAAGGGAGCAGTGATAGAAAACTTAATGGAGTCAGCTGGATTGTTGATTCATTCCCCAATCTCATCAGACAGATGATAGGGCTGGCTTTTATGAGATTGGTAGGAATTTCCAGCACACCATTATGGGGATAGCATACAAATAAAGTCTCAAAATTTTCTATATATTCAGACTTTATCATATGTAGGAGTGACAATGTGAATCCCACAAGATGCTATACAGATCAAACAGAAATGTGGTTATTTGGAAAGAACTGTCTTGTCCCACAGATGAAATGAGTTTAACCAAAGAAAGAGTGTGAGCCAAAAGCTCCCTCA